>JAJOOD010018378.1:0-49439 GCA_029582525.1 Solanum tacnaense
TTTTAAGTTCTTTTGTTCATGTAATAGACACTTTTAGTTTTGTTTTGATTGTAAAGGGTTGTGTCCCTACTTATGTTTTGTGATTGTGTCTAAGATGGTCATGTGAGACTTAGACTTCCGCTGTGTGTTTTTAAAGTTGTTTTAATGAAGTTTGAATGTGTTGATGTAAATAAGTTTTTCATTCCGCACTATTTTCATTATTGAATGCAATGAATGACTATGTGGTTTGTATAAGACCCCTTCGGGGTCGAGTACGCCTTGTTACGACATGGGGGTGCTCCCGGTTCGTGACAATTGTGTACCAAAAAAGGGAGGTATCATTGTAGTCCCAAATGCAAAGAGAGAACTCGTGCCGACTAGACCAGTTACTGGGTGGAGAGTATGCATGGATTATCAAAATCTTAACTTATGGACTGAAAAGGACCACTTCCCAATGCCTTTTATAGACCAGATGCTTGACCGGTTATCGAAAAGGGGTTGGTATTGTTTGTTAGATGGGTACTCCGTCTATGATCAAATCTCTATTGCGCCTGAATACTAAGAGAAAATCACTTTTACTTGCCCTTATGGAACATTTGCATTCAAAAGGATTCCATTCAGGTTATTTAATGCCCCAGCGACATTTCAGCGTTGCATGTTGTCTATTTTTACGGATATGGTCGGAGACTCTATGGAGATATTCATGGATGACTTCTCAATCGTAGGGGATACGTTTGAAGAATGCTTGACACGCATAGGGCAAGTGCTCCAAAGATTCATGCAAATGAATCTGGTTCTGAATTGAGAGAAATGTCACTTTATGGTGAAGGAAGGGATTGTTCTCAAGCACAATGTATCACAAAAGGGGCTGGAAGTTGACAAGGAAAAAATTGAGGTTATTGAGAAACTACCCCCGCCGATTTCAGTGAAGGGTGTTCGCAGTTTCTTGGGGCATGCAGGGTTCTACTGAAGGTTCAATAAAGAATTCTCAAAGAGTGCACACCCACTATGAAAACTCCTGGAGAAGGAAGCGAAGTTCTATTTTGATGACGCTTGTATGGCTGCATTTCAGTGTCAGAAAGAGAAATTAGTATCCACCCTAATTATCATCAGCCCTTATTGGTCCGAATCTTTTGAAGTAATATGTGATGCTAGTGGTATGGCATTAGGGGTAGTGTTGGGGCAAAAATGCAACAAGTCATTTCATCCAATTTATTATGCAAGCAAGACTCTAAATAGTGCCCAGCAAAATTATACGGTCACTAAACAAGAGTTGCTTGCGGTAGTCTATGCATTTGAAAAGTTCCGGGCATACTTGCTAGGCACAAAAGTAATCGTACATTCTGATAATGCTGCACTCTGTTACTTGATGGCAAAGAAAGATGTAAAACCAAGATTGATAAGGTGGGTGCTACTATCACAAGAATTTGGTTTTGAGGTAAAAGATCAAAAAGGCTGTGAAAATCAAGTAGTTGATCACTTATCGAGGTTGGAAGGAAGGGAAGATGTTGAGCATGAGGTCGACATAGACGACTCCTTCCCCAATGAACAGGTGTTTGCAATATCTTTCAAACATACACCATGGTATGCAGATTTTGCAAATTACATTGTGAGTGGACTGATGCTAGATGAGTTGACCTTTTATCAACAAAAGAGGTTCATGTTCGATGTTAAATAAATCTTTTGGGATGAACCATACCTGTTTCGAGAGTGTGTTGACCATGTCATTAGAAGGTGTGTTCCTGAAGAAGACGCGGTAGAAATTCTCCATGCTTGTCATACACCTCGAGTGGGAGGTCACCATAGTGGTATTCGCACCGCCGCTAAAGTTCTCCAAAGTGGATATTAATGGCTGTCCATCTACAAGGATGCACATGAATTTGCAAAGAAATGCGCTCAATGTCAACAACAAGGCAGAGTGTCTAGAAGACAGGAACTACCTCTCACTCCATTTTAGAGGTCGAGTTATTCAAAGTATGGGGGATCAATTTCATGGGCCCATATGTGAGCTCATTGGGAAATAAATATATCTTGGTTGCTGTAGATTATGTTTCCAAATGGGTGGAAGCCATTGCACTTCCAAACAATGAAGGAAAACGTGTTGTCCAATTCTTGAAACGTTACATCTTTGCAATATTTGGCACTCCTAAGGAATTATTAGTGATGGAGAATCCCACTTTTGCAATAAGTGGTTTTCAATGGCACTTAGCAAATATGGGGTGAAACACAGGGTAGCAACCCCATATCATCCCCAAACAAGTGGCCAGGTCGAGGTATCAAAATCGGGAGATCAAAAGCATCTTGGCAAAGACAATAAATGCCAACAAAAGTGACTGGTCTAGGAAGCTCGATGATTCACTATGGGCATATCGGACCACGTATAAAACACCTATTGGTATGCCCTTATATCAATTGGTTTTTGGTAAGGCTTGCCATTTGCCCGTCAAGTTGGAACACAAAGCATTGCGGGCATTGAAAGCTTTAAATTTGGACTGGTCAAAAACTTCAAGGGGAAGGGTAAAGCAGTTGAACGAACTGGATGAATTTAGACTCAGATCTTATGAATGTTCAGCCATTTGGAAAGAGAAAATGAAGAAATGACATGATGCTCAAATACTCAAGCGGGACTCCAAGGTGGGAGATTGGGCGTTGCTATACAACTCTTGACTTAGGCTCTTTCCCGTAAAACTCAAATCCAAATGGTCTGGATCTTTTAGAGTAACGTGAGTGTTCACCAATGGTGCCATAGAAGTTGAAGATCAAGAAGGACCCTCATTTAAAGTGAACGGTCAACGTTTGAAATTATATTTTGGGGAATGTCAAGAGATTTATTTAGTTGAAGTGGTGTATGTGAATGATGCTTGAAGGCACTTCCACGTCGTGCCACGACGTTAAATAAGGAGGTTCTTGGGAGGTAACCCAAGTAATAGAATTTTTAAATAAAATCTTTGTGATTTTTGAAGGTGAAAGAACTGTCGACGAACCGCCGAACCTGCTTGGCGTGATTGATGTGATTTGCCGTGGGGTAATTAAAACTGGAGATGAGGCTTGGTAACATTCAGCGAGACGATTGTGTGAGTCAGCGGATTGCTAATACAATTTCGCAACCCAACCTACCACGCCCATTAGTGAAGATCCTTCATCACATTCCTCTACATGTTCACACTTTACATATTTTTCTTGATTGTTTTTGTGTTTTTATTTATTTATTTATTTATGTCAATGTCTTTTTGCGGTTATGCTGGCTCATTGAAGGCAATGTCGAGTCTTTTTTGTGGGGAGTGGAAATTGGGTAGCACTTCCCCCTTTTCTTACCATTCCCCTTTGTATGCTAAATATGATTGCCTTCTTGTAAATTTAAGTTTTGGTTAAATCAATACCGATGACTTGAATGGTGCTCATAATTGAACGAACATGAATGTACAGCTACGATTAGACCAAATAAAGGTGCATAGACAATATGTGAAATCTTTGCATCTCGTTGTGATTATCCATGTATCTAATTGATTATCTTGTGATGATCATTGTAGACTAGCGAAAGTGTGGAGTTTTGTTTGACTTATACTGTCAATGCCTAGTGTGATGAGCTTACCTGTGAACTATGCATGATGGATTCTAGAATTTGCCCCATTGGTCTGGTCAAGTAAGTGATGCTATCTCTTGATATGATCTTAGGCAACTTCTAAGAGTGTGAGCCATTTGACATATACCTCTTTTGTGACCTACCTTGTGAGTGTGTGAACCTCTTTGTAACACCCCTTGAGCCTTACCTTCCTTTGGAAGAAACTTGCTGAAAACTAGAACTTTCTTGATCCATCACCCATAATCCTCATGAAGTTGTGGTTAGTTGAATAGCCAACTTAGGCCAAAAGCCTAAGTTGGGAGTGTGGTGAAAAGATAAGGGCAAGTCAAAAAGTGCAAGGAAAGTCTCCTCTTACCCATGGTTTTGAGAAAAATGGAACCCCTCTATATTAAAAAAGAAAGGAGAAAAGAGAAAGAAAAAAAAAAGAATGAAAAAGAAAGTTGTGGAATAAAGTACAAAAGAAATGGGGTTTCCAAATAATCCATGGAAAGTGAATAATAGGATGACTTATGAGCACTAAAGAAAATAATGAAGGAAGAGGAAAGGAAGTGTTTTGAGTACCACATTTCGTGAGGATGAAAGTCACTGAGACTAAATGACCATACCTTTGTACTCAGCCCCATTACAAACATTGAAAAGACCTTTTGATCTTGAGTGAGCTAAAACAAATGTAGATTGGAAAATACGGGCAAACCTATGGGTGAAATTATTTATTGTGCTCTTCTTTGTGAGTGTGAGTGTTGCATCTGATTCTGAAGCTTTAAACTGTGAACCATTGTGTGAATATGGAATCATTGCTCGCCAATCTGATCGAAGACGCGCCGAGTGGTAATTTGCCTCATCGAGTTTTACATGACCTTCAGTCAATGTGAGGGTCCAAACGGCGATTTACATCGCGTCGCCGACCTCATCGGTGATTCGCCGACTGGACTTATGTTCGCGAACATGCACTTTTCAAACACTCTCCACACTTCAAACCTACAAAATCAACACACCATTATTTACAAAAACAAAACTAAAGCATTTAAGGGGTTTTGGGTTGCCTCCCAAACAGCGCCATAGTTAACGTCGTGGCACGACGCATTTCCACGCTCAAGTTCCACTAGTGTGGTTTGCCTCAATTTCATCAGGCAACCCCTTTTTTCGGATCTTTATAGCACTCATTTTGCACTGAGTCCATTTGGGATCCTAGTAGCTGAATAAGCATGGAATGGGAAGTTTACATCTGGTTCAACAACAATAGATTCTCCCTGAGTTCCTCTAGTACCCTGTCCTGCGTATTGGCTTTTCGGAGAAGGAGCATGAGCATTGCTTCAGTTTGTACATCCCCCTTATTCTTTGATTTTCTTCTCTCATGAGGGGAGACATAGCGGTCTTTCTTGATGCACTGGATGTCAAGCTCTCTAACCTTTTTGGCCAACTCATCCATCTAAGTCATCAGTGCGGCCATCAAGAAGTCCTTTTCTACTTCTTGATTTTTCTCGGTCATGTGGTCAAGTAGTCGGACTGCTATCGCATATGGCTGTTTTGCAATGCCACCCAAAATGAGATGATCCGCCAACACATTGTTTCCGGGACCAAGAATTATGTAGAAACAGTCAAAGAGGACTATAACCGGAACTTCATGAGTTGGGTATTGAGTTATCCATTCTTTAAACCTTGCCCATGTCTCATGGATCCGTTCATCTTCCACTTGTTTGAAGGATAGGATGTGTTCCCTGAACAACCTTACTTCCAATGGAGGAAACTCCATTTGTTCGTGAGTACTACTCGACTTACTCACCTCCTGTGTTTAGAAGCTCAAACCAACAAAACAAAACTAAAAATTATGTAACTTAACTACGACTAACAAGAACAAAAATCCTACTTAACTACAAATTCTCAACTAACACCACTCCCCGTCAGCGGAGTCATTTTTACTTCACGTATCAGGACACTACTTCGATTCAAGTGCCAACGTTCACGTGTAGTGATATAACCCAACCAAGGGTTGGATCATTCCCACAGGGAGCCGTTTCAAGAATTAATGGAAAAGTAAAATTTAGTTGTAATCAGTCCTAGCTATAAACATTATCGAATACAAACATACTAAATCTAAGGGGTGACACAAGCGTTAATTATCAATGGTGGGTTTGTATTAGCTAATCAACAAAAATGACAAAAATATAAGGAAACGAGATAGGGAGATAGGATTCTTGGGATGTGATAGGAATATGGGATAAAAGACACTATTGGGTAAATGCTATTGATAGTACATCGCTGAATATTTATAACTAGGCTAGACTTTAGTGGAGGTAAATTCTCTCTCGAGCAACTTACCCCGAATCAACTCGATTTCTCTCGAACACCTAGTTGCTGCATTTAATTACAACCTCTGCCTTAGCCCATTCACTCTCTCAAGCTAAAAGTGTGGGAGAGGACCTAGGATTCACTCTCTTGAGCTCAACCCATGACGACCCAATAACCACCGGCTATCGATTTAGTAGTCTTAGTTTTAAAACCTCTCTCTCAAGCAAGCCAAAAACACTAAGATGAAATCATATTTGCAACTAGAATATCATTAAGTTAAAACACAACTACTAAACGAAATTACATTTAAACAGTGAATATACCAACAATAAGCAACATCCAATAGTAAATTTAACCATATTCACAAAATCACAACCCAAGAATCGGGGTTTTAGCTAGACATGAAAAAGAGATAGAAATCGATACCAACAAGTGTTTCCATCAAGTGGGTATGATGAATAAAGTCTTTAAACACATCAAGGATGAAGATTCTTCGAGACCCACTTCCAATTTCTTGGAATTGAAAATCTTCAAATCTTAAAGTTCAAGCACAATGTCTCCAAAAACTCTAAGAACTAAAACTCAAATATTCTCAGTCTCAAAAATAAAAACTTCGCTAATGTTTGATACTAAGCTAAAAATTTAAACAAGTATTTATAATGTTCAAAAATTTGTGTTGCGAAGAACCATTCGACGCAGTTAGTCGGGATCACCGACACACTCGGCGATCCATCCTTTGGTCCGGTTCATTGCCTTTCTGCTTTTGCCTTCAGCATTCTTGCATTTTGAGGCATTGGGCGATAGAGTGCTGCTTCACGGAACTGCTCGGCGACATGCCGACTACTCATTTTCATCGCAGACTTGACCTTCTCCTTCAGGGCTCAGCACACTGGAACATTCGGTGGGATTTAGGACCTTTCGGCGACTTGCCTAATAGTTTAGGCGATCCTCAGGAAGTCTTTTCTCCATTCTTTCAGCAGCTTTGTTTTTTTTTCTTGATAGCGTCCAAGCTTTGTCTCTCAATCCAAATACCTGAAACTTAAGGGTTTACATCAGTTAGTGAGACAACATATGCATTTGAGTACACTAATTCTATTAAAATATAGCGCTAAATGAGTCAAAATTGTGGACTCATCAATTACCTCCTTACTACTAATCATATGAACAAATAAACCTCCATTTTGCTCAGTAGAAATCTAAACTAACATGTATCCTCTCTTTTAAGGTAACTTGTGGAACTCTTGCTCATGCATGGCACAAGCTTTCCTTAAGGTGACTCATGAGGTGTTTCTCTTATATGATGTATGCTTAGATAGGATTGTGTTATAGTTGCCTTCATTGACTTGATATGATTGACTTAAGGTGATAGTTCCCTTGTCTATATGAAGTAAGTTAATAATGAGACCAAAGTAGGGTAAATATAACTATGATGACTGCAAGGTTATGCTTAGTGTGAAGGGTATTATGGGATGCCTTTCATGCATTGCACAAGTGTGCTTTGAGGTTACTTAGGAGTATAGTGTCATTATGGTAGAGAAGCTGAAGACTTGATCATGTATGTAGACTATGTTTAAGATGACCAAAGAGGGATACTTAGCTTGGGTAGTATTATGAGATGCTATTCATGCATTGCACAAGTTTGCTTTTAGGTTACTTGAGAGTAGTTATACTATGGTATAGATGACTAAGAGTCAAAGAATGCTTATATGGTGCTTATGTTGGAGACTTTGCTTGTTATGATGATATTGTCTCTTATGCTTATAGTTTATGTTGCATGAAGTATTTCATATGATTTTGGATTATGTCTTATGTTGACTAACCCTTATCTTATGGTCTTATGGTATTTGCTAGCTAACATATTAAGTACATTTTGTACTAACACATACTTTGCCTACATTCTAATCAAATGTAGGGTTTCGGAGATTGAGTTCCATTCTTGAAGATAGGTTTCTAAAGAGCTAAGGAGTTGAAGATTTGGTGAGTCCTCATAGCTTCGAGGACAAAACCCACTAGTTCCTTTATCTCTTTTATTTTCATGTTGAAACTATTGTATGGGCTGTGTCCCATGAGTTTATTCTAAAAAGTTGTATTAGATGATTTGAGAAAAAAGTATAGAAAGACTTTTGTTTGCTTTAATGAAAATGACTTCGATTGTATGGATATAAGTTTTTAAATTTTCCGTACTTTTCTATTATCTTATATTCATGATATGCTAAGGGCTTGTATGAGACCCTCTTTAGGGTCAAGTATGACGTGTTACTTCTAGGGTACACCCCTGGGTCGTGACACTACCGATTCAAGGTTCATCATTATTCACTCATGAAAGAAATGCCCTTGGCCTATCAATTCAAGGTTGATCATTAATCACTCATGAAAGGAATGTCTTTGGCCTATCGATTCAAGGTTCATTAAGTCAAGATACTTTAGTTACACGGGAATAGGATTCCCTAAGCTTACCAATTCAAGGTACATTATACATTAAGAAAACCTTTCACAACATGTCATCATCATTCACAAGTGTATAATTGAGAATAGCCTTTCAACAACACCACAAGTACATTATAGTCATGATCACTTTACTTTCAAAGTATTCACAAAGCATGTACACAAACATTATGATTATACAAAATCTCAAAATTTTCCCTTCAAGGACAATGAATCATAAATCACCACCACACTTAGAATTACTACAATTAGTCATGGATAATAACATGGTTCAAATAACTAAACTACTGCAAGTATAATTTCATAGTATTCATCTTACTACAATTCACCCACATAACAAAGTCATAAATTAGGGCTATGGGAAATTCATGGATTCATGGGAGATTTTATCATAAAACAACAATTCAATCATAATATAAGATAATTAAATCATTGAAAATGTTTTACGAAGAATCCATGACTTGGAGTGCAAACCTTATGTTTTGGAGACTTTCTAACTTTGGAATTGAGAGTTTGAGGACTCCATGGATGAAAGCATTCCATGAATCAAAGAATACCATACCTTAGGTGAATAAATCCAAAAATTTTGTGTGAAAAAAGTCTCCTTCTTCAAGACCTAACTTGATCTTCTTCTTCTGCTTCTTCTTCTTCTTCTTCTATTGAAATTTTTAGAGAAGATTTTAGAGAGGATTAAGTTGGTTTTGATTTTGGGTTTTGGATTTGTGAAGTATATGAGGTGGTTAAAGGCTTAAAATCTTATATAGGTCTAAATAAACAATATAAAATGACTTCACAATTAACTAACTTAATTAGGAATTACCTAAAGTACCCCTTACCTTGGTCGAGATTTGGACAGGTTGCAGTCATGACCTACGCCTGGGACCTACGGTCCGTGAATGGGCCTACTGGCCGTCCTTCAGGTCTGTAGGTCATGGACTTCAAATTGATTTTGAGGGCTTGACCCACGACACCCATCCACAGGGTGTGGGTCCACCTACTAGTTGTAGGTGCCATCCGTAGGTGGCACTTTTTGGACAGTTTTGGGGCAGCTTTGGGGTTAGGATTTAGGGTCCTCCTCAAGGACCCTTGGTTGGTCCTTGGGGCATCGTACCTTGACTTTTAACCCCTAAACCCCTCATCCTAAGTTCGGGAAGCCATTTACAATTCTAAACCACACATCAAACTCTACAACTGTCACATAAGGCTCTAGTTTTACCTACTAGTTTTCCGAGTGTTACAGTGGTGGCTACCATGGATCAGTGTGCAACTCCTGGTGGTGAGGCAGTGTGCCCCTCAAGGCTACCTAAGTTATCCTCCTCCACACGACCCACTTCACGGCTCGTGAAGGCCTAGACGTCTCGTGGGAGTGGTCATGAAGGTGCCTTCAACTTGTGAAGGCCAAGACCCCAAGGCCAATCCACTGCCCAAGGACCACGGGAAGGACCATGGCTCATGTTCTTGACCATGACTCGTGAGCCCTGTCATGGTGCCTGGGAGTAGGATGCCTAGTGGGGGTAAAAATGGGAAATTCCTCTTTTAGTTAGTATTAAGTGGGGTCATTTTGTATAGAATTTGTACACCTATATAAGCTATTTTAACCACCCAATTAAACCATTATTTCCCTAAGACCCAAATTAAATCCCCAAAATACTCTCCTCTCAAATATTCTCTCTCTAGATCTCCAAGGAAGAAGAAGAAGAAAGGTGAAGCTAAGGTTGAAGAATCAAGTTTTTCTCCTCAAATTCGTGAGAATTATTCAATAAGGTATGGTAGCTCTTCATACACGGGTAGTCTTCACCAATGGAGCCCCTTCAAAACCACCCAATTTCAAAGTAAGATATCCTAAAAGCTAGGGTTTTACTCCAAGTCATGGATTCACATAAAAAATGATTCTAATGATTTAATTGCTTTATATTATGATCAAATTGATGATTTATTACTGTTTTATGATGCATTTTCCAATAATCCATGAATTCCCCTATTTTTCCAAATTGGATCTCAAAGTGTGGGTATTGATTGATACAAGTAGATTGTTTTAGAATTATGAATGTAATGATTGATTACTTGAATTATATTATTATCCATGTCTGATGTAGTAATTCTAGATGTGTTGATGAATCATGATCTATGGTCCTTGAAGGGAAATATTTGAGAATTATGCATGATTAGGAGATTTGTGTATATGCTTTAAGAATACTTTGGGAGTAAAGTGATTATGACTATGATGTATTTGTGGTGTTGTTGAAAGGTTATTCTCACACACACACTTATGAATGAAGTTTTAATGATTATGATAATGATGATTGTGTTGATTGAAAGGCTATTCTCAATTATACACCTATGAATGATAATGAGATGTTGTGTAAGGTTTTCTCACAATATGGGGATTCTTAGGTTGAAAGGCTATTCTCACCTAATGAATCTATGAGCTATCCTATAAATGATGTTTGTTTGAGTGTTGATACATTCTTCCATAATAATTAACTCAAGTAATGAAATTATAAGTACTCTGTGGGTAATAATTCTTAGCACCGAGGGGATATTGATGAGATGGAAGTCATCACATGAGTTAAGGCGGGGTTTCTAGAAGCAATCTCTTGAGATGGATGCACATACGTAAGTGGAGGCGGGTATCTAGTAGAAATCTCCTTATACCATAATTATGTGCCCTCATAGGTCTTTAGCTAGTGGATTCACCTAAGCTAAGTTAATGGTTCTACCTTAGGCAAGTAGGACACCCTTTTTAGTGTGGGTAACACCGGATTCCATGATTTACTCACATGGTCTTTGTCGGTTAAGGCTTACCCCCACAATGAATGATTATGAACTATGGCTTCTCAAGAAGCACTAATTAGTGTGGTTGGGATTATGGGGTCTCATTCATGCATTGCACAAGTAGACTTTGAGAGTAGTTATGGTGTGTTCGTTTTATGTTATGATGGTTTATAAAATGATGTATGCTTCATGTGGATTATTGCTATGAGTTGTTTTCCTTATCTATGAGTATTATACTAAGGATGAGAACAAAGAATGGTAAGTATGATTATGGTGGCCTAAAATTGGTACTTAGTATAGATGGAATTATGGGATTTTATCTATCCATTGCACAAGTATAACTTAGGATTACTTATGAGATGATTCTATTATGATATGAAGATCTATGTATTGACTATATATATGAAGTATGCCTCATGATGATTAATGTTTACCTATGTCTATGATGGAGTTTATGCTAATGATTATGTTGTTATCCTTATGCTATGATGACCTATCTATGAGTTATGTTTTCCAACTATTTCTATGATGATGTTCAAAATTTTCATATAGCATGGTTTTCAACAAAAATGTCCTTTATAGCATGTTTTCAAGGTTTTTATGCATGTCTATCATACTTAGTGCTTTTTTGTACTAACTTATATTTTCTTGCATTTTTCTACAAGTGTAGGGTTCGGTTCTTAAGGCGATCTTCCTTTGGTTTAAGCTTGGATCGACTATTCTCCTAGCTTGTGGTGAGTCCTCATGATTCGAGGACGGATGAGTCATTTGTAGTTCCTTTCTAGTTATTTCATTTTCGAACTATGTTGAAAGGGTTGTGTCCCTAGTTTGATTCAAGTATTGTAATAGATGGCTATAATGAGATAAGTCTACACTTCTGCTTGCTTTTATAAAAGACTTCGATTGTATGGATAAAGTTATAAAAATTTCTATATCATTTATTTTATGTTATGTTATGATATGCTAAGGGGCTTGTATGACCTTTCGGGGTTGATTATGCCTTGTTACATCTAGGGGGTACGCTAGGGTTGTGACAATTTGCCTTTCCGGGGTGATAAAAGACGCTCATGTAATAATCCTTCAATAACTCAAGCCACCTTCTTTGGCGAAGATTCAAATCATTTTTATTAAACACATATTGCAGGCTTTTGTGGTTGGTGAACACATAGACATGAACACCGTACAAATAATGCCTCCATATCATTAAGGTAAAAACCACCGCCGCTAATTCAAGATTGTGGGTCGGATAATTCTTCTCATGAACCTTAAGTTGCCTTGAAGCATATGCAATAACCTTTCCATTTTGCATAATCACGCATCCAAACCCAATTCTTAAGGCATCACAATATACCACAAACCCATTTGTACCTTTCGATAAGGTCAACAGTGGAGCAGAAGTAAGTCTATCTTTCAACTCTTGGAAACGTTTCTCACACGCTTCTGACCATATGAACTTAGCCTTCTTTTGAGTCAAGGCCATCAAAAGAGGGGCAATTTAAGATAAACCTTCAACAAACCTTCTATAATAATCGGCCAAACCCAAAAAGCTTATAATATCCAATGGAGTTAGAGGTCTAAGACAACTCTTGACCGCATCCGTCTTCTTAGGATCTACCTCAATACCCTTGCTTGACACAATATGACTAAGGAAAGCTACGGACCTTAGCCAAAATTCATATTTGCTAAACTTTGCAAAAAGTTGTTGGTCCTTAAGGATTTGCAACAGGATCCTCAAATGATCAGTACGCTCAGTCTCACTTCTTGAGTAGATTAAAATATCATAGATAAACACAATCACAAATATGTCAAGATATTGTCTAAACACTTTATTCATCAAGCCTATAAACGTCGTCGGAGTGTTAGTCAAACAAATGACATTACCAGAAACTCATAATGACCATATCGGGTTCTAAAAGCCATATTTGGAATATCTTCTTCTTTCACCCTCAGTTGGTGATAAACCGATCGGAGATCAATCTTAGAGAAATAACTTGCACCTTAAAGTGGATCAAACAAATCATCAATCCTTGGGAGAGGATACTTTTTCTTAATAGTTACCTTGTTCAATTGTAGATAATAGATACACATAGGAAGGGACCCATCTTTTTTTAACGAACAAAGCTGGAGTACCCCATGGAGATATACTTGGTCCGATGAAACCCTTATCCAGCAAATCTCTCAACTGTTCTTTCAACTCCTTAAGTTCCGCCGGAGACATTCTATAAGGAGGAATAGAAATAGGTTGCGTATCCAGGAGAAGGTCAATACCAAAGTCTATTTCCCTTTCGAGAGGAATACCGGGCAAATAATCGGTAAACACTTACGGAAATTCATTCACAATGGGGACCGACTCAAGATTAGGGATTCCGAATCCACATCCCTCACCCTAACTATATGATAGATGCAATCCTTAGAAATCATATTTCTAGCTTTTAGAATAGAGAAAAACCGACTCTTAGGCATGGAATTTCCCCCTTCCACTCTAGGATAGGCTTATTTGGAAATTTAAATTTGACTAACCGAGCTCTACAATCAAGGGAAGCATAACATGAATGCAACCAATCCATAACAAGAATGACATGAAAGTCTAACATATCAAGCTCTACCAAGTAAATAAGAGTAAATCTATTGGACAAGGAAACGAGACATTTTCTATAGACCCTCTTAGCCACAACAGAATCACCAACGGGGGTAGAGACAGAAAGGGCTCTAATAACACATCGGGGAGAACATCAAACCTCATGGCCACATAAAGAGTCACAAAGGAAAAAGTAGCACTGGGATCAAGCAAAGCATATACATCTATTTGAAAAAAATTAGCATACCAATCACCACATCCGAGGGACTCTCTTAGTCACCTCTAGTATGGAGTGCATAGAATCGGTTTTTCTTAGGAGCATTTCCACCTGAACCACTTGGACCGGATGAAGGGTAGGGTTGAGACCTACGACGAGTGGCTCCCTCATTCCTAGCAACCGAAGTACAACTCCTTATCTTGTGATCCATCTTACCACACCCAAAGCAAGCATTAGAGCCCGCTAGACACTTACCCTCATGATTTCTCCCACATTTAGCACAAGTAGACATCAAGGACCTACTACCATCTCCTTGAGGTTTAGGGTTGGACACCCTTTCATTGTTAGACCTCAGAGGAATATTAGAAGAAACTTGCAACATAAATTTTACTCAAACCTTGAATGACCCCGTCCACCGGACCTAGAATGTGAAAAGTTACCATAATCCGTTCTTGCACTTTTTGCTTCCCTAGATCTTTCCTTGAGCTTTTCCTCTTCAATTTGTGGGGAATGCACCATAAGGCAAGAAATGTTTATATCATGAACAAGCATAGTGGTGCGGCATTCATTGACTACCAAGTCAGACACACCTGACACAAACTTACTCATCTTGGTCCTTCGATCTGCCAAAATAGAAGGAGCATATTTAGATAGTTGAGTGAACCTCAAAGCGTACTCCCTAACACTCATATTTCCTTGTCAAAGGTTGATGAACTTAAGCACCTTGTCCTCTCTCATCTCAACAAGGAAGAATCTATCAAGAGAAGCACTTTTGAACCTTTCCCACTCTATGGGTACCGCTTCTTCCGGCCTTGCCTCTTTCCATTGATTGAACCAAATCAGAGAAATCCCTTTGAGTTTATAAGAGGCCAATTCCTCCTTCTCTACCGGAGTCACTCTCATAATAGCAAGTATCTAATAGACCTCGTCGATAAACTCATAAGGATCTTTCTCAACTTTGGAGACATAAAATTCTGGAGGGTTCATCCTCGTAAAATCCCTCACTCTTGTCCCCGTCGTACCCATATTTAGGTTCACAGGAATTACCACCTCTCTATTGGGTTGGGCCATCACGGTTTGAGCCAACACTTGGAAATCTGACCTAAACTCCGCATTTGTTACATTCTCAGCCAAAGAATCAATCGGAGCTTGAGGATGAGCTTGGGAGGATTTTCTTGACCCACATTATCTCCCTCAGTCCTTCTAGCATTAGCCCTTCTATTGGTCATATCCTGAAAACCATCGGGTAAGGGATAGGAGAAAAACATTGTAGAGTAAAACTCGATGCCACAACTTAGAGAAATGAAGAAGTGAAGTTTCCTACACATCTAGTAGCCTCTCATTCATAAATGTGTCATGCGTCACACTTATGAACAAGACTCTACTTGACGTGGTTTAAGACATCCTAGAATCATTCTAAATCTTGTGCTCTGATTACTAAGTTTGTCACTACCCAGGAGTACCTCCCAGATGCAACAAGGCGTATAAGACCCTGAGAGGCCTAATACAAGTCACTTAGAATATCATAACATAAAGTAATAGAAATGATGCGGAAATTTAAAATATTTTCAAATACAATCAAAGTCCTTATAAAACGAGTAGAAGTCTAATACAATTGTCTCAAACCATCTAACCAACATGAATAAATCTTGGGACACAACCCATACAATAGTCCAAGACATAAAATAAAATAAAACATAAGGAAACGGTGATCACATTCTCAAACACAATTAGGACTCACTAAGTCTTCACTTCCTTGATCAACTATGAACCTAGCCATGAGTGTGAGAATCAATGTCGCAAGACCCTACATTTGATAAGAATGTAGGCAATAGTATGTGTTAGTACAAACATGTACTAAATAGGATGGCTAGCATAAACGACATAAAGTCAATGGTTAGTCAATATAAACCAAAACATAATCAATACACATGAATCATCATCGTAATAGGAAAGGGCTACTTCTCAAGCAACCTTACTCATCCTTAGTCAAGACTTGGGCCATCCGTCTCTAGTCAAGCTTACCTCATACAAGGCATCTCAAGCTATAATCCAAGTTATTCATTCTTCATAACACAATTCATATTATTCATACTTACTTTTAAATACATGGGTATTGGACTCCTTACCTAACTTATAAAGGCTAATGGGTATTCGCCTCTTGCCTTACTTACATTAAGATCATGGGTACTCGCCTCCACAATCACATCATATGACACGGGTACTCACCTCACCCTCATTTCATAAGGATCATGGTTAACCGCCTCCATGTCCATTCATCATAATAGGAATGTGGGGACTCACCTCTTATTTAATTCTAAGAAATATGGGAAATCACCTCATCTGCTTCTCATATGGAGGTCAAGGGTAGTCTCTTCTAGCCTCATCAATTATATAGTCTTTTAGTCAAGATTCATTTTAGGTGAGCAATCCTTTCAACCTAGAATCATTCATGTAAGAAAACCTTTCACATTCATACATTCATACTTGAGCAATTCATGTGGGAAGTATCCATTCCTCAACAATAACATCAATTACCAACAATTCATATCATAAGCTTCATTCTCAAAGCACTACATATCATTATCATCATCTATGATTTATTCTCAAGCAATTTACATCATAAATCATCAATCCTATAAGGACAAACCTAAACCTACAAAGTTTCCATTCATGGCATCAACCCAACTAAATAAATTCTAGGTTATAATCATGGAATAGGCATGGGTACATGTAATTTCATCCTAAAAACATTTAATTCTATTAAATTAATCATAAAAATCATAATCCACTCAATTGGATCAACATTCATCATAACCCACAACAATGGAAGAAACCCTAACTAGAATTGGGGAATTCTTCATCAAATTGGAGAAATTATAGGGGACTCCTTGGATGGAAGGAATCCATGGATGAAAATCCATCATACCTTGATTACAAATCCCTCACAAGCTTGAATATTGGAGACTTGGCTTGGCCCTAGCTTCAATTTTTTCCTTCTTCATCCACCTTCTAGAGAGAGAATATTTGAGAGGAGTTTGGGGTTTTCTTTTTGGGATTTGAGAGAATGACTGGAATGGGAGATTTTGGGGTTAAAAAATACTTATATAGGTGCTCTAAACTTGGGCAAACCGACACCACATTGATTTAATTAAAACTGGAAAAGACCCGCATACCCCCAAAATAATTGCCAGCTCCTGACCTACAAACCCCGATCGACGGACCGTCGACTGACCTACGGTCCATCTTGGTCAGTTGTGGTCTATGGTCAGAGAGTTTTTGGCCAAACGATGGCCACTGGACCACTGGGTGTGGACCCACCTACGGTTCGTAGGTCCCACCTAGTCCATGCCTGGACCATTTTTTAGGGGTCAATCCACAGACCAAATTACGGTCCGTGTCCCACACCACGGGCTATGGTTGGCCCTTCGTGAATGACACCTCGAAGGTCTAAAAAGTTGTTAAGTTCCCTCTTACGAATCTGGGGTATTACATATTGTTGAAAGGATTTCTCATAAAACACATAAAAGTATGATGTGAAATATTTTCTCATATAAATAAGGCTTCTAAGGTTGAAGGGTCTTCTCACCTAATTGAATCAAAGATTAAGAGCTATCCTAATAAAACTTAGTTGAATTGGTTATTGAATGATACCTTTCCATGGATGATGACTTAACTTGGATTGACAAGATGACGTGTATTTCCATGTTAATAAGAATAAGTAAGGATTGACTATTTCGTGGGATTTATGCTTAGCACCGAGAGGATATTGAAATGTAAGCTCTCCCATTAGTAAAGGTTTGGTTTTTTGTAGCAATCTCCTTTTCATTTACCTATGTTCCCCCATAAGATATTGGTCTAGATAGACCTTAGATAGTGGATCCACCTAAGCTAGAAGTTCATGGTCCTTACCTTGGTAAGTACGACAACCTTTTTAGGTGTGGGAGACACTGGAACATGTTATAGCTCACATTGTCTATATCGATTAAGGCTAATTTCCCACATTAATAATGAACTAAGGTTACTTCAAGAAGTATCTCATATGTTCTCAAATGTTTTAATGATGTTAGCATGCATTGACCATGGTTTTATTACTTATGTTTTCTAACTCTCTTATATCATGTTTTAACTTGGTCAATTTCATGTCATTAAATGAAATTTCCCTTTTAGCATTATTTATATGTTTTATGCATGACTATCATACGTAGTACATTGTTTTGTACCAACACATACTCTTGCCTACATTTCTCCAAATGTAGGGTCCGACAAACAGGTTTCTCAGTTTCGTGGCTAGTGATTGATTTCAAAATTTCAGAGCTTTGGTGAGTCCTCATGCTTCGAGGACAGATGTTTATTGTTTCAGTTTTTTTCATTTATTTCACTTTTAAACATGATGTATGGGCTTGGCCCAATTTCATTTTATTGTATTAGATAGGTCTTGAAACATGTGTATTAGGCTTCTGCTTTTCTTTTATAAAACTATTGGACTTGGATCATTGTTTTACTCTTATTGTTCTATTTCATATATTATGAAAGCTAAGTGGCTTGTATGGGGTCCTTCGGGATTCTATACACCATGTTACATCTAGGAGGTACCCCTAGGTCGTGACAACTTGGTAATCAGAGCACAAGGTTTAGAATGGTCCTAGGATGTCTCATAAGCTACGTCGAGTAGAGTCTTATTCATGAGTGTGAAGCGCACCACGTTTATGAATGAGAGGCTACAAGATGTTTAAGAAACTCCACTTATTTCATTATTCTAAAGTCGTGCGATAGAGTTTAACTCTATAAGGTCTCTCTCCTAATCCTTATCCGATGCTCTACAGGATAGGGCTACTCGAAAAGCTTATGCGTGAAGGAATATGAGGGAGAATGTGGAACAAGAAGCTCCCCCCCAAGTTCCTCAAGTTTCGGTCGATATTTTGGCCGAATAAGTGAAAAATTTAAAGTTTAGGGCTGCTTTTCAAGTGTTTGTTCAAGTCCTGACAGCCCAAACCAATAGGGAGGTTTCATTTCCCATGAACCCAAATGTGGGTACAGCGGCATCTAGAGTGAGGTACTTCACTTGGATGAATCCTCCGGAGTTTCATGGTTCTAAGGTGGAGGAAGATCCTCAAGAGTTCATTTATAAGGTCTTAATAATCATGGCGGTGACGATAGTGGAAAAGGCGGAGTTGGCCACTTATCAACTAAAATATGTTACTCAAACTTGGGTCAACCAATGGAAAGAAGGGAGACCGGAAGATGCGGGTCCTCTTGATTGGAAGAAGTTTAAGGCTATTTTTCTTGATATGTTCTTTCCCCTTGAGATGAGGGAAGAAAAGATGCTTGAGTTTATCAACCTTTATCAAGGAAGTATGAGTGTGAGGGAATATGCTTTGAAGCTCACATAATTGTCTAGGTATGCTTCAACAATGGTTGTCGATTCTAGGGCAAGAATGAGTAAGTTCATTTTGGGTGTGTCCGAGTTTGTGGTTAAAGAGTGTCATATTGCCATGCTCATTAATAAAATGGACATCTCTCGTCTCATGGTTCATGCTCAATAGATTGAAGAGGAGAAACATAAGGAAAAATCTAGAAAAGCAAAGAGGACTAAGACCGGTGATGGTAATTTCTCTTATGCAAGGTTTTATGGACATGCTCGGCCAAGATTTCGACAAAGGGTTTTTGGTCAAGATTCCTCCAATGCTCCTCCTAAGTTCAACAAGGATAGGGTGTCTAACCCTAAGCCTCAAGGAGGGAATGGTGGTGCATCTTCATTGCCTATGTCTACTTGTACTAGATATGGAAGGAAGCACGAGGGTAAGATCCTAGCCTCCACGAATGGTTTCTTCCTTTGTGGTAAAAGTGGTCATAAAATGAGGGATTGACCAATGATTTTGGCCAAAGGAAGAGAGGGCAAGCAGGTTTCTTCTAATGGTTCGGGTCCAATGCTCCTAAGCAAAATTGATTCTACGCACTTTAGACCCGTGGTGAGCAAACGGTTTCTCCTGATGTGGTTATCCGTATGTTAAAAGTCTTCCACTTCGATGTTTTTGCATTACTTGATCCCGATTCTACCTTTTCTTTTGTGACACCATATGTGGTTATGAGGTTTGATGTTCTTTCGGATGTGTTGTTAGAACCATTATATGTCTCTACTCATGTTGGTGATTCTATTGTGTCTAAGAGGGTCTATTGAAAGTGTTATGTTTCCTTGTCCCACAGAGTTACTCTTGTTGACTTGGTAGAGCTTGATATGTTAGATTTTGATGTTATCCTTGGGATGGATTGGTTGCACTCATGTTATGCTACCATTGATTGTAGAACTCGTGTAATCAAGTTTCAGTTTCAAAATGAGCCTGTTCTAGAGTGGAAGAGGGGAAATTTTATGCCTAAGGGTCAGTTTGCCTCTTGTCTTAAAGCTAGAAATATGATTTCTAAGATTGCATTTACCATCCAATTAGGGTGAGAGATGTAGATTCTAAAACCCCTACTATTGAGTCAATCCCCGTAGTTAATGAGTTTTCGAAAGTGTTCCCTAATGATTTGCCCGGTATTCCTCCCGAAAGGAAAATAGACTTCAATATTGACCTTCTCCCAGATACGTAACCTATCTCTATTACTTCTTACTGTATGTCTCCGACATAACTAAAGGAGTTGAAAGAATAATTGAAAGACTTGTTGGATAAGGGTTTCATCCGACCGAGTATCTCTCAATGGGGTGGTCCAATTTTATTTGTTAGAAAGAAAGATGGGTCTCTTCCTATGTGTATTGATTATCGCCAGTTGAAAAACGTAACTATTAAAAATAAGTATGATCTTCCAAGGATAGATGATTTATTTGTCCAACTTCAAGGAACAAGTTAGTTTTCCAAGATTGACTTTAGATTGTGCTATCACCAATTGAGGGTGAAAGAAGATCATATTCCAAAGACGGGTTTTCAAACTCAGTATGGTCATTATGAGTTTTTGGTAATGTCGTTTGAGTTGACAAATGCTCTGGCGGTATTTACGGATTTGATGAATAGGGTGTGTAGATAATACCTTGACATATTTGTTATTCTGTTCATTGATAACATATTTATCTATTCGAGAAGTGAGAATGATCATAGTGATCATTTGAGGATCGTGTTGCAAGTTCTTAACGACCAATAACTCTTTGCAAAGTTTAGCAAATGTGAATTTTTGTTAAGGTCTGTAGCTTTCCTTGACCATATTGTGTCAAGTAAGGGTATTGAGGTAGATTCTAAGAAGACGGATCCTGTCAAGAGTTGGCCTAGACCTCTAATTGCTTCGGATATTAGAAGTTTCTTGGGTCTAGTTGGTTACTATAGAAGGTTTATGGCGGGATTCTCTTCAATTTTCTCTCCTTTGACGACTTTGACTAAAAAGAATGCTAAGTTCATATGGTCCAAATTATGTTAAAAGATCTTCCAAGAGTTGAAAGATAGACTAACTTCCACTCCGGTGTTGAATTTACTGGAAGGGACCGATGTATTTGTTATTTATTGTGATACCTCAAGAATTAGGCTAGGATGTGTGCTTATGCAAAATTGGAAAGTTATTGCCTATGCCTCAAGGAAACTTGAGATTCATGAGAAGAATTATCCTACCCATGACCTTGAACTAGTGGTGGTTGTTTTTGCCTTAAAGATTTGGAGGCATTATTTGTATGGAGTTCATGAAGATGTGTTTACCGACCACAAGAGTTTGCAATATGTGTTTCATCAAAAGGATCTAAATCTTCGCCAAAGAAGGTGGCTTGAGTTATTGAAAGATTATTACATGAGTGCTTTCAATCACCCCGAAAGGCAAATGTGGTGGTGGATGCTCTAAGTCGCTTATATATGGGTAGTGTTGCTCATATTAAAGAAGAACATAAAGAGTTGGTTTGAAATGTTCATAGTTTGACCCGATTGAGTGTTCAGTTAGTGGACTCTACCAAGGGTGGTGTTCTGTTCCACAATGATTCAGAATCGTCTTTAGTGGCAGATATGAAAGCCAAGCAAGGTCTTGATTCAATTTTGGTCGACTTAAATGAAGCGGTACTTAAGAAATATGTTGAAGCTTTCTCCCAAGGGGAGATGGAATACTTATATATCAAGGTCGTTTGTGTGTTCCAAATGTTGACGACTTGAGGGAACAGATCTTGACAGAAGCCCATAGTTCGTGGTATTCCATTCAACCGAAAGCCACCAAGATGTACCGTAATCAGCGGGAGGTCTATTGGCGGAATGGGATGAAGAAAGATATTTTGGAATCTGTGGCTAATTGTCCAAATTGCCAACAAGTGAAAGTTGAGCATCAGAAACCGAGAGGCTTATCCCAAGACATTAGCATTCCTACTCTGGAGTGGGAAAATGTGAATATTGACTTCATAGTTGGTTTGCTTCGCACCTAGCGACAACATGATTCCATATGGGTGATAGTAGATCGGATGATGAAACCGGCTCGATTCCTTCCCATTAAGGTATCCTATTCGGCTGAGGACTATGCCAAGTTGTACTTGAGAAAAATGGTAAAGTTGCATGGATTGCCTTTGTCCATTATTTCCGATCGTGGTACCTAATTTGTTTCTCAATTTTGGAAGTCTTTCCAAAATGGTCTTGGCACTAAAGTTAAGTTTAGCACAACTTTTCATCCCCAAACCGATGGGAAAGTGTAGCTCCAAACTTTGGAATACATGTTAAGGGCTTGTATGATTGATTTGAAGATTAATTAGGATGACCATTTGCCATTGATTGAGTTTGCTTATAACAATAGCTATCATTCGATTATTGATATGGCTCCACTTGACGCTCTATATAGTAGGAGGTGTAGATCTCCTATAGGATGATTTGAGGTGGGTGAATTTGCCCTAATAGGTCCTGAGTTGGTACATGAGGCCATAGATAAATTTCGACTTATTAGAGAAAGGTTGAAAACGGCTCAAAGTCGGCAAAAGTCATATACCAATGTGAGAAGAAGGGGTCTTGAGTTTGATGTTCATGATTGGGTTACTTGAAAATCTCACTCATGAAGGGTGTAATGAGGTTTGGTAAGAAGGAGAATCTTAGTCCCTAATATGTTGGCCCATATCAGATTTTGAGACGTGTTGGTAAGGTTGCTTATGAGCTAGATTTTCCAAATGAGTTGGCATAGGTGCATCAACTTTTCCAAGACTCTATGTTGAAGAAATGTGTTGGTGATCCAGCATCCATAGATCCCTTAAAAGGTTTGGGAATTAAGGAGAATCTTTCTTAAGAAGAAGTTCTTGTTGAGGTTTTAGACCGGCAAGTCAAGAAGTTAAGAAATAAAGAAGTAGCTTCTGTGAAAGTGTTGTGGAGGAATCAGTTAGTTGAGGGTGCTACTTGGGAGGCGCAGGCCTATATGATGTCCCAATATCCTCATGTCTTTCCTTCTACTCCTAATCTAGCTTGAGGTAATGAGTTCCTCATGGTTTGTTCTTTATTTTGGGGTCATGTGTCTGATGTGTTTCCATGATTTCCTTACTATGCATGATTTATGAAAAGTTCATGTTTTGAGAAAATGAGTTTATTTGATTGATTCCTACATGTTTATGTGCACATGAGTATGAATTGCATGTAGACTATTTAATATGATGTTGTGAGCAAGTTTTTAGCTTGGAGTTGATATTTCCACCTCAGATATATGTATTTGAGTATGTTCTTAGTTTTGAATTGATGTTTCCTCCTTGGATGTTAGATTCTAGTTAATATTTCCTCCTCGGATATGTATATTGCATGCATGTTGGGTTGTTAGATTTAGTTTCACCATTCTTATGATGTTTTGATTACGTCTTAGCCTGGAGATGATAGTTCCTCATTGGTTGCATTCATTTAGATGAAGTTGCATTATAGGTTGGGTTGTTAGTTCCTCTCCTACTCTTTTCGTACTAGCTTGAATCTCATTCGAGGACGAATGATCCCAAGGGGGAGATATTATAACACCTCAAATTCAAGAGAGGGAAAATAGCATGTTAAAACTCCAAGGTGCCATCCCACCAAGGCCAACCACAGCCGGTGGATGGAACCACGAACCTTAGGTAAGTCCGTGGAGAGGCATCAAAGACACTGTGAAAGGCAAGAACCACGGTCAGGACCTATTAACTGCCGATGGGTCCACGGCTCATGGCTAGGTAACCGTAGGTCAACCAAAAATCTCTGAATCTACTAACGTTTGTCCAGGACAATCCGTTGGTCAGTCCACGGTCCATCGGTGGAGTCGTGGGTAGGGTCGGCAGTTTTAAAGTTTAGGGGCTTTTGGATCTTTTCCGATTTTAATTAAAACAAAGCTATGTCGTTTTACCCAACCTAGGACCCCATATAAATTATTTTAACCCCTAAATTTCCCAATAGAAATCATTCTCTCAAATCACCAAAACGAACATCAATTCTCCTCTCCAAAATACTTCTCTCTCTAGAATTTGAAGAAGAAGAAAGGGTTCAAGCTACGATCAAGGTCAAGCCTCCATTCCTCAAGCTACTGTGGTCTTTGATAAGTGAGGTATGATAGGTTTCATTCATGGATTTCTTCCATTCATGGGGTTCCTGAATTTCACTATTTTCAAAGTTAGAATTCCACAATTGAGTTAGGGTTTTCTTCAATTTTCATGGGTTCTTTTGATTATTGATTTAAATGATTGAATTATGATCTCTTATGCAAGAATTGATGATATACTATGATTTTATGATGATTCCCCTATGAACCCATGTAATCCCTATGATTTCAAGTTATGAATCATATGATGAAGGATTTTGATTATAAAGGAAGAGTTTTGGCACTTCCTCATTTTATGAAAAATTCTCTCTCTAAAATTTGCTCTCAACTCCAACGGTAACATTTGAGCAGCTTTTCTACCCAATCTTATCGGAATGGCACCCAACCCGCCGGAAAGGCCACTCAGGCCACCGGACAAGGGTCAAATGCTGCGCAAGGAAGATAGCAACAAAGCTCAACACGAAGCATCTTCAAATTCATCCCACAACTCCTTAGATTTGCTAAAGGATGAAGAGACCTTGGAGGCAATTGCGGAAAAAAAGCTGGAAGGGATTCACGATTTTATTTACTGTGGTCAAACGAGATTAATTAGTGCAAATCTGGAAACAAATATGGAATCTGCGGTAGAAGATATATCTTCACCCAAAAAATTAGCGCAGTCCACTGTCCCTATCGAAAAATCCCGCTAGGCGACTAGTCTGGAAGTCGCTTTTGGATCGCCTCACCTCGAAACTAATGTTTGATCATCTCCAGAGCTTCTACGAGAGGAGGTGAACACTGGGGAATCTACCCAACATATAGAAGAAAACCTTACATCCAAATCCAGTAGCTTGGATCGTGCAACTATTGGTAAGGAAAATTTAGTCCAAGTCACCGGAGCTCAGGTAAGTCCCAGCAATGTCAAAGGTCAAAATGTTGAAAGAATGCAGCATGAAACTACTTCTACTTCCTATAAATCCAAATCCTTGCAAGAAAAATATTTCGATCAACTCCAAAATAGGGAGGAATCTGGAGAAAATCTAAGGAGTTTCAAGAACCGAGTTTGGAGAAGGAGTAGGATTGTTTGCATCAAGAATTTAAACTTCATTCCATAGGAAACCATTCGAATACCGGGAATTCATCCAAATTCTCATTCGGAGTACAGGACAATAGTCTTTCTACAACTCCTCATCTAGTGCAACAACCAAATGAACGAGGAAATGAGAATAACATAAGCAACAACAATCTGAGGCAAGATAACCATCATAGCAGACACAATTTGGATAACGAGCAGGGAAATAGTCTTCCCTCAACTCCAAGGCCACTGCAGTAAGCAAAGGAATTAGGATATTTTTGTTATTTGAATCATCACATTGACCTTAGTAATGACTTTAGAGTCCCTTCTACCTCACTTCAAGTTCATGAATCTCAGAATATCCTGAAAAAAATAAAGCAAGACTCAACCTGATGATACTGGTCAGTATCAGCATTTGACTGAGACTGTTTCAAAGCATACATGTCATCATATATTGCAGAATCAGAATTTGGTTGGTAATGGTTCAGAAAACATAGGACAGGGTATAGTGTAGACTCAGAAGAATAATATTGGGGTCAATAATGAAGGTCAGGTTTACAATACCCCTACATGTAATGAGAAGAAGAATGACACTTAAAGTAATGAGAATTTGCAAAATGATACAACTGATACTATGCAAAAAACCACCAACAATAAATCAAAAGACAAACTTAGTAAGAAAAGAAGAGATGTTATAAAGAAAAGGCAACAAAGAGAGAATGAAACTCAAGCCACCAATGCACAGCAAGAATAGGTTCAGATGAATAAGAAACAACTCCAACAGGCTGCCACTTCCAAGGTTACTGCAGGGCCAAGGAATAATGAGTATGATGTTGAACAATCGGAGGATGAATTTGATGAGGATACTCAATCCATAAATGAAGAAGAGGAAGAAAATGATGAAGAGGAAACAAGTGCCCACCTTATTAAAGCATTTGGTTCCACATTCCGAAGTGAATTCAAAGAGGAAATTGAGGAAGTCACTGATCAACAAGGTTTATCTCCCAGGGGCGGGAAACAAATGAAACACCACAACAAGCAAACCTCAAACAACACATCTGCTTCCTCTAGTAGACCCAACAATAGGTCCAAAAGTAAAGGTTTTTAATGATTAAGAACTTATGCTGGAATGCTAGAAGTATCAACACCCAAGGATCTTCGGAAAGACTCCAAAATCTCAAGAAAATTTATAATTTAGCTATGATTGCTATTCTTGAACCTTATGCAGACAATTCTCAGCTTCATCTTTACAAAATTTGCCTAAATATGGAGCATGCCTTTTGCAACCCTAATGGCAAGATATGGCTGTTTTGGACTAATGAATGTTCCTGCAATATTCTGGAGACTGATGAATAGAAAATTACAAGTGATGTCAAGCATGTGGATCACCCTGATACCTTTCTGATATCCTTCATTTATGATAAGTGTAAAGACTATCTTAGAAGGCCTTTTGTAGGATAGACTGTTGCACTTTTCAAGTTTTGATCTTCCTTGGTGCACTATTGGAGATTTTAATGTTATTACATCTGTTGAAGAAAAGTTGGGGGGCATAGCATATAATATGAATAAGAGCTTTTATTTTGTAAGTGTGATTGAAGCTTAAGGGCTGATTGAAATTGGTTACACTGGTTAACACTTAACATGGTGTAATCAAAAAGCAGAACCAGCAAGAATTCGGAAGAGATTACACAGCGCCATGGTTAATGACAAATGATTGGAACTCATTCCTCAAACCACCATTAATCACCTTCCATCTATAGATTATGACCATTGTCCATTACATATGGATATCACTTTGAATGTTGAAAATAAAGTTAGGTACTTCAAATTTCTTCATTATTGGGTCCAACATGAAGGTTTTATGGAGCTTGTTAGGGCCTGTTGGGACAAATTTGTGATTGGGGATCATATGTGGAATCTACACCAAAAAATGAAGAGGTTAACTTCTACTTTTAGTAACTGGTCTAGACAAGAATTCGGGGATATATTTGCTAATGTTAAGGAATATGAAGAGAAGATCAGGATTGTTGAAGAAGAAGTTATTTCAAATAATACAGAAAGCAGAACTCAACATCATTATATTAATGCTCAGTATAGCCCTGAAGGAAAGGATCAAGTCGGCGGAAAAAGGAAGCAGTCGGCGCATCACCGAGAAGTTCCATGAAGCAGTACCATGTCCCCCAATAACCCAGAGCATGAAGATGTTGAGGGCTGGTGCAATACGGCGATGAACTACACCAAGGAAGAATTTATGAGATGATCAGCGATTCCAACTAACGACGCCGAATGATCCACTGCAGCACAAATATGTAAAAACTATAAATACTAGTTAGAGTTTTAGTTTTAGTGTGGAACAATTATTATAATTTTCACTTAGAATCGAACATTATTGTAATTTTCAGTCTAGAATATTACCTTTTCATATTTTTGCTCTGAGTTTGAGAGGGTTTTGAAGACTTGAAGAAGAAGAGGATTTCATCTCCAAGGATTTGGACTTGGGTCTCTTGGATTCTTCACTCTTGGCCTATAACAAGACTTAAATCTTCATACACATTTGAATGCAAGCTCGTTTAGGTATAAATTTCTATCTCTTGATGTGTGGCTAAAAACCCTAATTCTTGGGGTGTGATTTAGAGAATATGGGTTTAGATAATTGTTAGGTCTTCCTTGCTGATAAATTAAATGTAGTTTAATGGTGATTTCATCTAGTAGTTGTGGTTGAATCTAATGGATTTGTAGTAGCAAATACAAGTTCACTCATGTGTTTTCGGCTTGCTCGAGAGAGAAGTCGCGAAACCAAGTCCACTAGATTGATGGCCTAAGGAGTGGGTCGACATGAGGCTCAGCCCGAGAGGGTGAGCCCTAGTCCCATATCCTAACACTCAGCTCGAGAGAGTGAGTGGGGTAAGGTGTAGGATGGTCTTCATGCGGCAAATGGGTATCCGAGAGGAACCCATTTGAAATAAGGTAAGTTTCTCGAGAGAGAACTTATTCCCACATAAAGCTTAGCCTAGTCACTATTACTCTATAATTTATTTATTGAAAGCATGTACCCAATAATTTAGATTAACCCGTATGTCGGTCACATCCCAAGATTCTCCCTCTCATTGCTTAGATTTCCTTATTGATTTCTCTAATTTTAGCTTACTTTTGACAAAACTCCCATTTGATATTTGACACTTTTTTGTCACACCCTTTATTTACTATGTTTTTATTCGTTAACTTCTTTAGCTACGACTAGTTATAACTAAGTTTTAATTTTCTATTAATTTTCAAAAACACTCCCTTGGGACACGACCCCAATCCTTGGTTGGGTTACTGTACTATTGCAAGAACGTAGACACCCGAACTGTAAGACGTGTCATTGATTACGCAAACATCAAAATGGCGCCGCTGCCATGGACTAGTGTTATTTGAGAATTTTTAGATTAGTAGAATATTTGTTCTTCTTAGTTGTAGTTTACTCACCTAATTTTTAGTTTTGTTTTGTCTGCTTGTGTGAATATTTCAGAAAGCATGAGTGTTAATGGTAGCAACGGTAGCCAGGTGGGCCTCCAGGATGACATCGATAATCTCAACGATGTCCAAGAGCAAAACATCAATGATCCCCATCTCATGGGAGCTGTTGGAACCATCTGGTTACCCCCAGCCGAGGGAAATGCAATGTTCCACATAACAAGTACCATGTTGCAACTTTTTCAACTAAAAGGACTTTTCAGCATATTGGCTCATGAGGATCCTCACGAGCATCTTCGGAACATCATAAATGTATGCGGACCATTCTCGTTCAAAAACATGTCGCAGGAGTCAGTCTGATTAAGGTTATTCGCTTTCTCATTGATGGGAGAGGCGTAAAAATGGCTAGCCTAGTTACCACGAGAATCCATCACTTCTTGGGAGGAATTGGTAAACGCATTTCAAGTGCGATTTTTCCCTCCCTCGAAGATGATGTCACTTAGGGATAGCATCCAGAGATTTAAGTGTCTGGAATGAAAGCCTCTGCACGAGACTTGTCTATGGTTCAAAATGTTGGTGCTACAATGCCCAACCCATGGCTTGCCGAATAACGTGCTACTTCAATACTTCTACCGGAGTTTGGACTCAGTAAACAAAGGTGTCGCTGATAACCTTTCACCAGGAGGCTTAATGCAGCAGCCGTATGCAGTAGCAACTCAACTTTTAGATGGCATGACAACCATCAACAGAGCGTGGTACACTCGTGAGGACCAAGTCTTCACTCTCACCTTCAAGCTATCCAAGGAGCAGATTGAAAAAGACAATGAGAGAGACCAGAACATAGCCAAAATCATGACACAACTTGATATTTTATCCAAAATTGTCATAGGGGCTGGTGCCCGTGGTGCCAACGTTGTGGGGGTCAGGGGTGCTAATCCTAAGAAGATGCAGTTTGACGCCTTGTATAATGAAAAGGTAAAATTTCTAGCTAACCAAGCCGGTGGCTACCGCTCAAATTACCCAAGGCAGGGTGGTAACCAAGGTTGGGCTAGAGACGAAGGTTGGAAGGACCGGGATCGTGAATGGAGGGATCGTAATCGAAATTAGAAGGATGGGGAGAAGGATAGATATGTGACTCCCCATAAGCGCCAGAAGCCAAAGGATTTGGACAGTGGTATGTCTGAGGATATGCTCTCGTGCATTCTCAACAAAGTTGAAGGGTCAGACAACATGCTAAAAGGCATGAAAGAAGATGTGTCTACCTTTAGCCAGACTGTTACCTCTCATTCAGTTTCAATCAAGCATTTAGAGACCCAGATGGGTCATATCTCGTCTCACCTAAATCCGAGACAGTTAGGGGGTTTGCCGAGTTATACCATGGCTAACCCCAAGAATGAGGTTTAAAGGTGAACTTAGGTCATGCCATGACATTAACTAAGGCATTGTTTGGGAGGCAACCCAAAACCCTTGTTCTTATTTCTATTTTGTCTTTGATAAAATAATGGAATGTTGACTGCGCAGGTGAAAGTGTGGAAGTTGAATGAGAAGTACAGATTGGCAAACGGAAGACCCTGTTGCCGAATCGCCGAAAGGTTCGGCGACCCCGACATACTCCGCCATTTTACCCAACCCAATTTGGGTGTGGATCTGTAAAGCTCGGCGGACTCAACGAAAATCATTGGTGAGTCACCGAGTAATTAGCGATTCTGAAGCAGACCGCCATTTGGATCTTCATCTTGACTAGAGGTCCTGTAAAACTCGGTGAGACAAATGACAACTCAGCGAATCGCCAACACGTTTAGCGATCGGGACTAATGTCTCCCAATAGACAAAACTAGGACGGTCTTTTAGCCAAAGGTTTAAAAAGTTCTAACTTCATTCTCTTTCCATCACTTTTTCACCTTCCCAAAATCACACCTGCAGTCTAGTTTTATATTTCTTGCACTTTTGGAGTACTTTAGTTCATTGATTTGTGCACAGATTTGGATTGCATTGCACCCTAGCTTACAAATGGGTAGCTTATCAATACTCATGATTATTTTGTCAGCATTATACTCATTTGCAAATTCTTTGATATTGTTAACATCAACTGAACCTCCCTGATTGGATAGAATTGACTAATTGTCAATTGTTATTCGATAATTTTCCTTAAACTGTCGAAATCTTGTTCTCCAATATGTCTAGTTGAGTTAATGTGTGATGGGTGGTATTCGTAGATTATGGGTCTTGGTCAAAATTGTGCTATTTGTGCTTTAACTGTGTTTTTGGGGTTTGCGGGGACGATTTCGAGAAGTTGGGTCATTCAGCGAGCTGTGACGAGCTCGCCAAACCACTCAGCGGTTCATCTAATGTCATCTTAATCGCCCTTTTTCTGCACCCTTAACCCTCATGTACTGTGACCTTCGGCAATGACCACCTTCCTACAACTGAATATCTCTGTTTAGTGTGTCATATTCTAACATTATCTCAAGATTTTTTTTGCAGACATAACTAGGTCTAAAGTTGCAGGAAGAGACGTGCCACCCCGATACATTAGATAACAAAAGTTCAGGAGAGATGCAGAAAAGCCAAACAAAACCAAAGCAAAAACCCAGAGCAAGGAAGCCATTTCCAGTTGAAGGATTTCCATTGACCCTACCGTCCCTTCGTGGGCCTGAGGATTCATCAATTCGATACATACCTTTGGAGAAGCTCATGATTTAGATGAGATGATTATGGCTAACCTCGTTGCGGCAGCTAAAGTAAAGAACCAGAGTCAGATGAGTACACATCGGGCACCGATGCCCAGACAGATGGAGTTATTGCTTAGACAGTATCCCATCTTTACCTCCCTCTCTGTTCTTCTTTAATTGACTTGCTGGATATTTTTTTTATTTGTATTTGAGGACAAATATTTTTTAATTATAGTGGGGTGAGGCCCACCTTTTGTGTGCTACTCGTGCTTTGTGTTGCTATTTGGATGGTTTTGTTTAAATTTTGTTGAGATATTGTACATGTGTGGATGTTTGAGCTCACGGCTCCTTTTATTTTAAATTGCAAAATAATTTTGAGCCTTCCAAAAAAGTTTGAATTTTTCACACATTTTCACCACCCTTTATATGCTCTTGAATGTGGCTGTTCTTTTGCAAAAATTTGATTCTCGGTTCCAATCAATACCGATGACTTAAATAGTGCTCTCAATCGAACGAACATGAATGCACGGCTACGATGAGGCCAAATAAAGTTGCATAGACAATATCTGAACTCTTTGCATCTCGTCATGACTACGTTGTATCAAATTTAGTCTCTTGTGATGATCATTGCACACTAGCGAAAGTGTGGATTCTTGTTTAACTTATAGTGTCAATGCCTAGTGTGATGAGCTTACCTGTAAACTATGCATGATTGATCCTAGAATTTGCCCCCGTTGGTCCGGTCAACTGAGTGATGCTATCTCTTGATATGATCTTAGGCAACTTCTACGAGTGTAAGTCAATTTGAAGTATACCTCTTTTGTGACCTACCTTGTGAGCGTTTGATTCTCTCTTGAACACCCCTTGAGCCCTACCTTTCTTCTTTGGAAGAAACTTGATGAATACTAGACCTTTCTTAATCCATCACCCATAATCCTCATGAAGTTGTGGTTAGTTTGAATAGCCAACTTAGCCAAAAGCCTAAGTTGGAGGTATGGTGAAAAGAGAAGGCAAATCAAGAAGTGCAAGAAAGCCCCTCCTACCCATGGTTTTGAGGAAAATGGAACCCCTTCATATCTAAAAAAAAGACAGAAAAGAGAGAGAAAAAGAATGAAAAAGAAAAGTTGTGGAATAAAGTTGAAAAATAAAAGGGGGTTCTCAAACAATCCATGGAAAGTGAATAATAGGAGGACTTATGAGCATTGAAGAGAATGATGAAGGAAAAAGAAAAGAAGTGTTGGGAGCACCACATTTCATGAGGATGAAAGTCACTGAGCCTAAATGGCCATACATTTAAACTCAGATTACAAGCCATGTTAAGACCTTCATGATCTTAAGAGAGTCGAAACAAATGTTGTTTGGAAAACGGGCAAACCTATTGGTGAAATCATGCATTATGTTCTTCTTAGTTAGTGTGAGCGTTGCATCTGATTTCAAAGCTTTAAACTATAAAACCATTGTGTGATTATGGAATCATTCTTTATGTGAGGTAATTTGAACACTTTAGTTGAGCCTGAACTTGCATTTGAGGCAAGTATTGTGAGCATGAGATTCTTTGATATTGGTAAGTCACTACTTGAATCTTTGAGTGCACAATTGATCTTTGCATAAGTAAATTGAGTCTTGTTATGTGCATTCATGATCGATTATTGTGTAGCACTGTTCAAGACACCCTTTTTGAACGGCTGAACTTGAGTTAGCTTGAGGACAAGCAAAAGTTTAAGTTGGGATTTTTGATGAGTCCACTGTGGACTCATTTAAGGCTATATTTTGATGTAATTAGTGTCCTCAAATGGATGTTTTATCCCGATAACTGATGAAAACCTTTAAGTTTCAGGTAATTGAAGTTTGAGGCAACGCATGGACACTACTTAGCAAAATGGAGAAAAAGAAGCCGAAGAAATGAAGATTTGTGAGTCGCCGAACCCATTCGGCAAATCGCTAACAGATCGCATATTCACCTTTTGTTTTAGTGTGCTGAGCCCTGAAGGAAAGGATCAAGTTGGCGGAAAGAGGAAGATGTCGGCGCATCACCAAGAAGTTCCAAGAAGCAGTACCATGTCACCCAAAAACCAAGAGCATGAAGATGTTGAGGGCTGGTGCAAGACGACGATGAACTACACCAAAGGGCGAATTGCTAAGATGATCGGCGATTTTGAATAACGACGCCGAATGATCCACTGCAGCACAAATCTGTAAAAACTATAACTACTAGTTAGAGTTTTAGTTTTAGTGTGGAACAATTATTATAATTTTCACTTAGAATCAAACATTATTGTAATTTTCAGTCTAGAATATTAGCTTTTCATATTTTTGCCCTGAGTTTGAGAAGGTTTTAAAAACTTGAAGAAGAAGAGGGTTTCATCTCCAAGGATTTCGACTTGGGTCTCTTGGATTCTTCATTCTTGACCTGACAAGACTTAAATCTTCATACCCATTTGAATGCAAGCTCATTTAGGTATAAATTTCTATCTCTTGATGTGTGGCTAGAAACTCCAATTCTTGGGGTGTGATTTAGCGAATATGGGTTAAGATAATTATTGGGTCTTGCTTGCTGATAGATTAAATGTAGTTTAATGGTGATTTAGCCTAGTAGTTGTGGTTAAATCTAATGGATTTGTAGTTGCAAAGACACGTTCACTCATGTGTTTTTGGCTTGCTCGAGAGAGAAGTCCCGAAACCAAGACCACTAGATTGATGGCCTAAGGAGTGGGTCGACATGAGGCTCAGCCCGAGAGGGTGAGCCCTAGTCCCATATCCTAACACTAAGTTCGAGAGAGTGAGTGGGGTAAGGCATAGGCTGGTCTTCATGCGGCAAGTGGGTGTTCGAGAGGAACCCATTTGAAACGGGGTAAGTTTCTCGAGAGAGAACTTATTACCACATAAAGCTTAGCCTAGTCACTATTACTCTATAAATTTTCTATTGAAAGCATGTACCCAATAATTTAGATTAACCCGTATTCCGATCACATCCCTAGAATCTCCCTCTAATTGCTTAGATTTCCTTGTTGATTTCGCTAATTTTAGCTTATTTGTGACAAAACTCCCATTTGATATTTGACACTTTTGTGTCACCCCCTTTATTTACTATGGTTTTATTCGTTAACTTCTTTATCTACGACTAGTTAGAAGTAAGTTTTAATTTTTTATTAATTCTCAAAACCACTCCCTTGGGACAGACCCCAACCCTTGGTTGGGTTACTATACTATTGCACGATCGTAGACACCCGAACTTTAAGACATGTCATTGATTACGCAAACATTAGTATTCCCAGACTCATTTCTCCATAACAAAATAAAATTCTTCAGCAAATGCCTACTATGGAAGAGCTAAAGCAAGTCATTTTCTCAATGATTCCCAATTCTGCCTCAGGTCCGAATTGTTTTGGGGGAAAATATTTTCAAACCTGCTGGGATATTATCAAAAATGATCTCCTGGCTATTGTTCACTCTTTCTTTAATGGTCACATTATGCCTAGATTCATTTCTCGTGCTTGCCTTTTCCTTCGCCCAAAAGTTGAACATCCCAATATTAAATTTATTGAATTCAGGCCATTTAGCCTCAGCAATTTCACCAACAAAATTATTTCCAAGATTCTTTGCCTCAGATTGACTCCCATACTTCCTTATCTCATTTCAGATAATAAGGTTTTGTAAGGGGCATGAGAATAGCTGAGAATATCATGTTAGCCCAAGAAATTACCCATGGCATCAAAAACCGAATGAAGGGGATTATGTGGTAATCAAACTTGAAATGACAAAAGCTTACGACAGAGTTTCATGGTCCTTGACTTGTTTGGTTCTGAGGAGAATGGGATTTGGAGAAATCTTTATTGATATGGTATGGAGAATCATGAGTAACAACTGGTACTCTATCATTATTAATGGTATTAGGCATGCCTTCTTTAAGTACACTAGGGGTCTCAAACAAGATGATTCATTATCTCCAACACTATTTATTTTAGGGGCGGAGGTACTATCCAGAATGCTAAACAGACTCCACCAAGACTACCTCTACAAAGGGTTCATGATGGAAAGTAGAGTACCCCAAATTATTCATCTGAATTTCGCAGACGACGTCATTATTTTCACTTCCACTACTAGGTATTCTCTACAGCTTATTATGAAAACCCTATCCACTTATGAAGTGGTCTCGGACCAGCTTGTCAATAAGGATAAATGCCATTTTATGGTCGCTCAAAACACCCATACTGATATTATTAAGCTAATTAAGGAAGTGACAGGTTTTACTCAAAAAAATAGTCTGATCAATTATCTGGGATGCCCTCTATATATTGGAGGCCAAAGAATTATACACTATTCTGATTTAGTTGATAAAGTGGTCGTGAGAATTAGTGTATGGCAATCAAGAATCATGTCCTTTGGTGGCAAGGGTTACCTTAATTAAACATGTTCTCCAGTCCATTCTGATTCACACTATGGCTGCAATTTCTCCTCCTATAACTACCATTAAGTATATCATAAGATTTACTGCTGATATTTTCTAGGGATGGAAGAAAGTCAAGAAGAAATACCATTGGGCTTCATGGGAAACTCTTAGTCTTCCCCTTGATAAAGGAGGCATTGGTGTGAGATATTTTGATGATATTTGTTCTTCGTTGCAATTTAAACAATGGTGGCTTTTCAGAACTAAGAATTCTCTGTGGGTTCCTTTTTAAGAGCCAAGTATTGTCAAAGGGCTCATCCTGTTGGTAAGAAATGGCATACGGGTCAATCTCTTATGTGGAAGTACATGATGAATAATAAGCATATTATGGAGACTCATATCAAGTGGAAAATACACTCGGGCAACAGCTCTTTTTGTTGGGATGACTGGCTTGGTATGGGAGCTTTGGCAAAAGATAGCACCATTGTTTCAAGCACCAATATTGTCACTGTTGATCAATTCCTTGTGGAGGGACAGTGGAATGAAACTATGGTGAGGCAGCATGTCCCACCATTGATTGATCCAATTATTTTAAATACTAGGATTGATTACCAGGAAGGAGTTTTAGATGAAGCAATCTGGAAAAATAATGAAACTGGCAGGTTCTCTTGTTCTTCATCTTGGCAGATCATCAGGCAAAAGGGTATCAAGGATATGACCAGCAGTCATAATTGGCATAAGCACATCCCTTTCAAAATTTCTTTTCTTAATTAGAGGGCTTTGAGAGGGAAGCTACCTACCAATGAAAAAATCAACATTTTTGGTAAAAGTTCAGCTTTGTGTTCTTGTTGTATTAGACAAGGGGAGGATAACATTCCACATATTTTTGTTAATGGTCATTTTGACAATCACATTTGGAAGTTTTATTCAACTTTCTTTGAGATCACTCATAGACACACCCCTTTGAAGAATCAGATGATGAAATGGTGGGGTTTGGAACCGAAAAATGAAGTTCACAAACTCATGATTCATACTCTTCCCCTAGTCATTTGTTGGAACCTTTGGAAGAATCGTTGTTCAGCTAAATATGGAGACAATAAGTCTAGTAGTTTAAGGGTTAAACTTTTAATTTTCAAGGACATGAAGAACCTTCTTACTACTGTTTATCCATACATCCAATGGCCTCATAATTGGAAGGAGCTAATCACTATGATGGAGGGATGTCGACAAGAAATTAAAATCATTTATGTCCATTGGGGAAAACCACAATAGAATATATAAGTTGAATACAGATGGCAGCGCAATTCCTAATTCGGGCAAGATTGGAGGTGGAGGTATTTTGAGGGACTTGCGGGTAACATTATCTATGCATTCTCTATTCCTCGCAGCTTAGGAACTAATAGCCAGGCGGAGATTCGAGCTGCAATTCATGGCGTGGACTAGTCGATACAGCATGGGTATAGGAAAATTCAGCTGGAAGTTGATTCTACACTGCTTATATATTGGCTAAATCACATCAGCCACCCTCCATGGGCACTAGCTCACAAATCAGTTGGACATCTTCAAGTCCAATCACATATATAGAGAGGAAAAATGTACAGCTGACTTCCTATCTAAATGGAGTAATAACTTCGACATTTTACAACAATTTTACTTCTACCGCCAACTGCCCAGGTTGGCCAAAGGAAGCTATGTTTTATAAAAATTGGATTTGACTAATTTCCAGAGGAAAAAGTTGAAAAGAATCAACCCTCCTCCATGTTCCTTTCTCTTGGAGGTATCATAGATGTCTCTATAAAATTTTGGAATTCTTATCCTATTCAAGCAGAGTATTCTATGTGTAATGTTCTTTTTGGATAGGTTTAAATTTTTGTTTCTTTCTTTACTTGTAAGGTGAGAGTTTCCCTTGTTTGTGTTTCCTAGATTCTTTGTATCGAGAGGAGTCCTCTCTTAGGTGTTTAGTTTCTAGGTTTCCCTTTGATAGTATCGGGGATAAGTTGGTCAACCTTAGTAGGAGGACTAACTTATGTACCACCTTAGGTTGGAGGTAAGGTTTTATGTTGCCCTCCTTGTATTTGGTTTTTTATTTATTTATGTTAAGGCCTGGGGGTGTTGCTAAGCCCCTGAACCCCCAAGGGTCATTTTCTTTTCAAAAAAAAAAGGAAGAGTTTTATGAAATTAAGCATGTATTGCTAGTTTTACATGAATTTATGATGAAATACATATCTAACCCTTGTTTTCTAAATGTTGATGATTGAAAGTGGATTTTGAACCATGGAAGGTAAATTATGGAATTATGCATGTTCTTATGAAATCTATGCAAATGTTTTAAGGATGCATTGAGAGTAAAGTATCAATGATAATGTTTGTGTTGTTGAAAGGATTTCTCATGAAATACATAAAAGCATGACGTGAAAGATTTTCTCACATAAATAAGGGTTCTAAGGTTCAAAGGTTTTCTCACCTAATTGAATCAAAGATTAAGAGCTATCCTAATGAAACTTATCTTAGATGGGTTATTGAATGATACCATAACATGGATGATGACTTAGCTTGGATTGGCAAGATACGTGCATTTCCATGGATAGTAAGAATAAGTAAGAATTGATTATTCTGTGGAGTTTATGCTTAGCACCTAGAGGATATTGAGATGAAAGCTCTCTCGTTAGTAGAGGTAGGGCTTCTAGTAGCAGTCTCCTTATCCCTTACCTATGTGCCCCCATAGGATGGTTGTCTAGATAGACCTTAGATAATGGATACACCTAAGCTGGAATATCATGGTCCTTACCTTGGCAAGTAGGACAACCCTTTTTGGTGTGGGACGCACTGGAGGATCGTGTTATAGCTCACATGGTCTCTATGTCGGTTAATGCTAATTCCCCACATTAATAATGGACTAAGGTTACTTCAAGAAGTATACCATATGTGTTCAAAGGTTCTAATGATGTTAGTTTGGATTGACCATGGTTTTATTACTTATGTTTTCTAACTCTCTTAAATCATGTTTTAGCTTGCTCAATTGCATGTCATGAAATAAAATGTCTCTTTTAGCATTATTTGAATGTTTTATGCATGACTATCATACTTGGTACGTTTTTTTGTACTAATGCATACTCTTGCCTACATTTCCCCAAATGTAGGGTCCGACAGTCAGGTTTCTAAGTTTTGTGGCTAGTGATTGATTTCGAGGTTTCCGAGCTTTGGTGAGTCCTCATGCTTCGAGGACAGATGTTCATTGTTTCACTTTATTTCATGTATTTCACTTTTGTACATGATATATGTGCTAGGCCCAATTTCATTCTATTGTTTTAGATGGCTATTGAGACAAGTTTATTAGACTTGCGCTTTTCTTTTATAAAACTACTGGACTTGGACTATTGTTTTACTCTTATTGTTCTATTTCTTATGTTATAAAAGCTAAGTGGCTTGTATGGGGTCCTTCAGGGTTCTTTATGCCATTTTACACCTGGGGGTACCCTTGGGTCATGACAAAAATCATCAAAAATTATTTGAAAGCGCTTTGTGAATCCTTTGAAAAGTCTTGACTACCCATTGGAACTTATGGTTGAATTTATGGACTGAACTTGGACCAATTTTGTCATAGCGACGACTATGAAGCATCGGCGCTTTGATACGCTCAAATTTTCCTTTCCTAAAGAAGTATAAGCGGTAGTCATCAAATAAAGAACCCAACTTGTAGGTTGGGTCTATCCCACGAGGAATATGGTTTAGACTTAAACTTAACTCACGATTATATTCATTTAGTCAAATTATTTCTGAGACAAGTAGTTAAAGGGGGGGTTTGTCTAAGCAAAAACCGATTGTTGTTTAAGTAACAAGTGAAGATTCAAACTCTGGGTTATCAATGAGAGAGAGAAATTAGGGTGTATGTGTTCCCCATAAGCTCTTAACGCGGTAATCCTAATAAGAGTAATCCCTTCCTAGTGTTTTACATGCAAAGTTAGTAAGATAGGTATCCCTAAGTGATTGGTCCTCACAGTAGGGAATTTCACTCCGCACCTTGGTCCGTCTATGTGTGTATAATATACGAACCCTTATCTTTACCTCACATAAATGTATGGCTTAGTTTTCACCCTCGCACCAATTGACATTAGACTATTAGATAGTATCACACTAAATCTCTGTTGATAATTCTTTTCTTATTAACTACCTCCTTGGTCCGGCAAGTAGCAACAAGGCGAGTTCTAACGCGTGCACTCGTTAAAAAGACTTCTAAGCGAAAGAATTACCAATATATGTATCAACACTAATCAGAAATTACTTAGTTATTATTCATACATTGTTAATTGCTCATGGTTCCCACAACCCTAATTGTGGATTTAGTTACTCATGATTGAAAGAACACAATTCATATTTTAAGAAAGAGAATTCATGAACTTACGATTAGAGTAGAAGAAACCTAAAATCTCGAAATAAATTTCAATGCCAAAATCGTTTAAAATCGAAATCCGAAAATCAAATTGCTAAAGTTGCAGTTAATTCCCAAGGGAATATCAAAAACTAAAAGTTAACAACAATGTCCAACCCCCAAAAATGAGGTTTACATACTCTATTTATAGAAAAACATGTCCTAAACAAAAAGGAAACAAAACAAGGAAATAAACTTCTGGGACTCGGCTTTGATCGATGACTTGACCTATGGACCATGGATCGACCTACGGTGCGTAGGTCCCCTCCTTTGGTCAACACTTGGAACTTTTATTCAGAAACCTGGAACCATCATTCTCTGATCATCATCAACGGACATGCATAACGGACTGTAGGTATGGTCCATGGGTCCTGTTCTGTGGCTCCACACTTAGGATTTTCATCAAGTACTGGAACTTCAACTCTCCGAACACCTTCAACAGATATGCAGGACGGCCCGTAGGTCGACCTACGGACCGTATATCACTTTGTAGTTCCACACTTGGTCAGAATTCCTTGATGCTCCTATCTACGCCTACCCATCGACGATCCGTCACAGGACCTACGGTCCATAGGTCCCTCCGTTGGTGGCCAATTCTGCAGATTTTCAGTTGTCATCTCACTCAATCGCTTCCAAGCCTATTTCCTGCAAATATAACACATAAAACATTATTTCCAATACAAAAGGCTCTAGACACACACAACTCTTAAGTGAAATGCATAAAAAATACCGTAAACTCACGGTATATCACGCTTCGCAATGGTTTCCCTCGAGTTCGCTGGTGCAGCGTCGGTCAAGTGAGGATATTCAAAGTTCCTTAACCCTTGGTTCGTGTTTCACTTGTGCCATAGGTCTCCATTGGCAAAACACTGGTATAATGCTGGTCTATCAGAATTATTATCAGTTATCTATTTGAAGGCAGCACTTGAATTAAGAGTTTATAATTTTGCATCTGCAAACCGTCGATCTCACTTTGAGGTTAATTTATAATATCTTTTTGTACTTCTGCTCTTTTCTTTTTATAACTTCTTTTAGTTTTTTTTCCTGTTCATAAATTGAAGAATCCCCAAAACATGAGACTATATTAGTTACCTCACTTTCTCTATTGTAGATCATACCTGCTAGGAGAACCACCCAATAGACCAACAAGAAGCCTTCAGCATCATCTAAGAACAAGAACAAAACACCTGCAGCTCATGTCGATGAAACACAACTAAAGTTTTGTTTAGAGGGAATGAAGGGACACTTAGACTATTTAATAATACACATGCCATTACAATGGAAAAAGGACTAAATTTTTAGGCCTAGGAAGTGAGTTTCCAAACATAGTCCACCAGGTCACTAACATGGATTGGTTGGCCCGTCTAGATGTTCCTAGAGGCTATTTTCCAAAATTAGTCATTAAATTTGATGCCCTTTATCAAGTGACGGTAGACACTATAAATCAGAAAGGTATGGTGGAAAAGTAACCTAACTTGCCATCTGTCATGGTTATGGGCATGGAGATTGACGTAACATTAGCCACAATAAACTCTCTCTTCTGGAGTGAGTCGATCCTAGATAGGGAGTGATTAACGCTCAATACACCTCATCTGATTCTAGGAGTAAACGGTCGTTAACTAGTATAAAACTCAACAAAGAGTTGGGGTCTAACCCACTTGGAGCAGTATAAGCTTGAATTCAATTATGAAGTAGTAATTGTGCTTCAATTGGTTGTAAGAATAGAAATTATCAGAATCACTTAAATAAATCAAAAGGGTAACATAGATGTCAGGTGGGGGAATTTGATGTTAATTAGCAACCACAACAATAAAGAATAACAGGGGAAATCAAACGATTTAGAGATACTTGGGGGAATGACCGATCAACAGCCAATTATGCTAAATGGGTGCTCACTATTTACTAAGGTTACTAACTATTCGTGGGTAGGATGGACCAAAGATGAGATAGCTTTATATCAAACAACTACCTCACTTCAATTGAGTTTTCTCGAACCTCAACACGCTAAACACGAAAACCAACCCACAACCTCACTTCATCTACTCTCTCAAGCTAGATAGGTAGAAAGGGGCTTAGGATTCAATCTCTCGAGATAAACCCACCACAGCCCAATCACTATGAATGCTAATTTATAGCCTTGATTTTACATCTCTCTCTCAAGAAAGTATAAAACACTAAGCAACATTGAAATAGACATTCCAACACAACAATTTAATAACAACAATAAATCAGACCCACTTCAAACACGATCAATAATCTCTAACACCCGTCAGCTAAATTAGGCAATTAATCAAATGGTCAAACACCAAGAATGGGGTTTTAGATATTCATCATAAAGAGTGAAAATTCAATACCTATTACATGCTCCGTAGTTGGGTATTGATTTCCAAAACCTTAAAATGAATTAATTTAGCTTCAGTTACAAAACCCACTCGAAATCTCCTTGAAAATTGCTTCAAAACCCAACAAGAACGGTGTTCGTATTCTAAGTCTGAGTTTTCATAATGTTTGGATACCTTTTCTCTTTTCAAAAAATGAATTTATACTCTTTCAAAATTTGGCCTTTTGGGTAAATCGGCGGATTAAATCGGGCTTCGCGAACCAGTTGGCGAATCGCCAATCGCTCCTGTCCAACGCCCTCTTAGCTCGAGTTTTCATCCATTTAACACTGTAACTTTCGGCGTTCTATGTCAGGGTCACCAATCAATTACTGATGCAACCTTTGCTCCTTTTGATCGACGTTCTACTTGCAGCCTCACTGATTGTCCTGTAAACTTCGGCAGACTAACTCTTCATTGCCGATCGAATAGAAGATTCGTAAATAGGGAACATCGTTCGCCCAATTTTTCTCATCTAAGAAGTGGAGTACTGTAACTTTGGGCGAGCTAAAGACCCACTCGGTGGTTCGCCGAGTGGTCTTGGCGATTACCAGGATCGCGTTTCTTCACCTCTTCAACTTGTTTGTTACTTTTTGCCCGGTAGTGTCCTTACCTTGCTCCTAAGCCTCCAATGCTGCAAAACAACACTTTACATCAGTTTAGAGCATAACTTTAGGCATTTGAGGACACTTATACTATCAAAACAAAGCCCTATATGAGTTGAAATCTCTGACTCATCAACACCCCCAACTTAAACTTTTGCTTGTCCTCAAGTAAAACTCAAGATCAATCAGTTCAACAAGGATGTCTACAAACAGTGCTGCTTAAGACTCCACATAAATGTACACAACAAGGTTCAAACTATACATTCAATAATCAATTGTGCACTCAAAGTTTCAAATTGTGACTCACCATTATCAAGTATACTCAAGCTCACAATGCTTGCTTCAAATTCAAGTTCAAGCTCAACAAAGGTATTCATATGCCCTCACAACAAAGATGATTCAATATTCACACAAAGTTTTGTCAATAATTTAAGTTTTTGGAATCACATACAACTCTCACACTCACAAAAATGAATATATGCATAACTCCACCTATAGGCTTGCCCTTATTTTCCAATCAACGTTCGTTTCAGCTCACTCAAGATCACAAATGTCTTTTTAAGGCTTATAACGGGGTTGAGTGTAAAGGTATGGTCATTTAGGCTTAGTGGTTTCTACCTTCATGAACTATGACTTGAAGATCACTTTGTTTCTTCTCTTTCACATCTAAACATGATCATAATCCACCCCATTATTCAACCAAACATGAATCATCAGACACCCCATTTCTTTTGCTATTTTCACAACTTTATTTCACAACTTTTTCTCTCTTTCAGTCTTTTTCTTTTCTTCCTTATTTTTCTTTTTTTTTACATGGAGAGGTTCCATCTTTTTCAAACAATCCATCAAAGGGGAAATTTTTCACACTTCTTGACTATCCTTCTTCTTCACCACACCCCCAACTTAGGCTTTTTGCCTAAGTTGGCTATTCAAACAAACCAAAACTTCATAAAGGTTATAGGTGATGGGTTAAAGAGGTCAAATTTGTTCAAGTTTCTTCCAAGAAAAGGATAGGATCAAAACGTGCCAAGTAAGGTTCACACTTCTCACAAGGTTGACCAAAAGAGGTATATTGACAAATTGGCTCACTCTTCAAATCTTTTGCCTAAGATCATTTCAATTGCTTGCTTCACTCAATCAATTAGACCAACGAGGAAAATTCTAGGTATCATCAAGCATAATGTTCAAGACAACCTCACCGCACAAGGCATTGATACAATTATCAAATAAGACTCCACACTTTCTAGCTAGTGTGCAACATTCATCACAAGAGACCTAATCAACAATTTACTAGTCACAACGAGATGCTAAAAGTTCACTTATTGCCTATGTAACTTAGTTTGCCTCATTGTAGCCGCACATCCATGTTGTTCAATTAAGAGAACTATTCAAGTCATCGGTATTGACCACAACTAACACTTGAAAATGGAAGAGAACAAGGTGGTTTTTAAGAAGTTGCCACCCCACCAAAAACAACCAACATTGTCCTCAATGTAATCAATGAAAGAACACAACATAACATAAAAAAAATACAATAAAATAAAAAATAAAAATGAGATGCACTGGCACTAAACGAACAGAGCATGGTAAGAAGGAATCTTCACTAGGTGGCCATTTGGTGAAGAGTTGTGGAGGGCACTGAACCAATCGGCAAACTACCGAACTGCATGCAACTCGCCAAAATATCTAGACTTCTACCACTCCAACGTGGGCCTAGGGGCGATCAAGATCGGGTACGCCGAACAGCATCAACACATAACCCATTGCGCGTGAAACATCGCCGAAGTTTTCAAAACTCCGACCCTGCAGGACTATGCAAAGGGCGGAGAAAGTCGGGCTCGCCCAATCTTTTTGGCACATCACCGAGTGGCCTAGATACGTCGCCAAATATTACAACATCTCAGCTTACTTTTGATGCCACAAAAGCGATCAAAGTCGCGATCGCCGAATCCACTCGGCAGTTCACCAAATCCACTCGGCGGTTCACCGAAATGGTCCTGGCATCGCATAAGCACCCATACCTGCACATTCAGCACACATTATTTAAAATAACTAACACTTGGGTTACCTCCCAAGAAGCGTCTTATTTAACGTCGTGGCACGACATGGAAATGCTTTCAAACATCTTCCAAATACATCACTTCAAGCAACGAAATTTCATGACATTCGCCAAAATATAACTTCAGACGTTGCCCATTCAGCTTGAAAGTTGGGCCCTCTTTTCCTTTAATTTCAATTTCCCCATTTGTGAAGACTTGGGTTACCTTGAATGGACCTGACCACTAGACTTTAATTTACCGGGAATGAGTCTCAAACGAAAATTGAAGAGTATCACAAAATCAACGACATGAAATTCTCGCTGAAGGATTTTGGCGTCGTGCCACGTCTTCATCTTTTCCTTATACATTGCTGAACTTTCATATGCTCTCAATCGGACTTCTTCATACTCGTGGAGTTTGTTTACTCTCCCTTTCACAGCCTTTTCCCAATTCGGATTTAGTGTATTCAATGCCCATAAAGCTTTGTGCTCAAGCTCAATTGGGAGATGAAAAGATTTTCCAAATACTAACTCGTATGGTGACATCCCAATTAGTGTTTTGAAAACAATTTGATATGCCCACAGAGCATCATCCAATTTGCGAGACCAATCTATCCGATTTGTATTCACCATTTTTGCCAAAATGCTTTTAATTTCGCAGTTTGAAACTTCTACTTGGCCGCTTGTTTGTGGGTGGTATGGAGTTGCAACTTTATGTTTTAACCCATAATTGCTTAACAATGAGGTGAACATTTGATTACATAATTGAGATCCCCCATCACTAATGATATCTCGTGGGGTGCCAAATCGTGCAAAAATATATCGCTTTAAGAATTGCACCACACTCTTGCCTTCATTGTTGGGAAAAGGTACAGCCTCGACCCATTTGGACACGTAGTTAAATGCCACCTAAATATATTTGTGGTCGAAAGAACTTACAAACGGTCCTATGAAATCTATACCCCAAACATCAAACAACTCCACTTCTTAGATAGGGTTGAGAGGTAATTAATGCTTTCGTGATACCCCACTTTGTTTTTGACATGAGATGCATTGCTTCACAAATTCATATGCGCCGTGGTATAGAGAAGGCTAGTAGTTACCACTTTGGAGGACTTTTGCTACTGTCCATACCCCACTATGATGTCCACCAATAGGTGACGTGTGGCGTGCATTAAGAATGGCATTGACTTCTTCTTCTTGTACACATCGACGAATGATATGGTCAGCACATTCTTGATAAAGATATGGTTCATCCCAAAAATATTTATTCACATCACGCAAGAACCGCTTCCTCTATTAGGAGTTCAAATCCTCCGTCATAATTCCACATACCACATGATTAGCAAGTTCAACATAAGCCTCATCACAGTTTCATCTCAGAATTTAGCCACAATATCACTTTCTTTGGAGCTGTTCACATTAGTTTCTAACCACGACAAAATGGTCAGCCTCCTGATATTCACACCCCTTTCGATCTTTTACTTCAAAATCAAATTATTGCAACAACAAAACACACTTAATCAACCTCGGCTTAGCATCTTTCTTTGCCATTGAATATCGTAATGTTGCATGATCAGTATGGACAATCACATTTGTGCCTAACAAGTATGCCATGAACTTCTCAAATGCATGACTACAGCCAAAAGCTCTTGTTCATTAACAATGTAGTTGCGTTGTACTCTATTTAGCGTCTTGCTTGCGTAATAGATTGGATGAAAGAGGTTGTTGTGATCTTGCCCTAATACGGCTCCTAGAGTGGTACCACTTGCATCACACATCACCTCAAATGGTTCGGACCAATCCGGACTAATAATCATCGGGGTAGAGATTAGCTTTTCCTTCAAACACTCGAAAGCCTTTGACAAAGCATCATAAAAAAGAAACTTTGCCTCTTTATCCAATAACCTACACAATGGATGTTCAATTTTGGAAAAATCTTTGATAAATCTCCTATAGAACCCTGCAAAAAAACTCCGAACACCTTTAACTGATATAGGCAGTGGCAACTTCTCAATCACCTCGATCTTTGCTTTGTCAAACTCTAGTCCCTTCTGTGACACTTTGTGACCTAGGACTATGCCTTCTTTGACCATGAAATGACATTTTTCCCAATTAAGGACCAAGTTGGTTTCTACACACCTTTGGAGTATCCGCCCAAGATGAGTCAAGAATGTCTCAAAAGAATTGCCCACAACTGAAAATTCATCTATGAATACCTCCATTGAGTCTTCCACCATGTCATTAAAAATAGAAAGCATGCACTGTTGAAATGTCGTTGGAGCATTGCATAACCCAAACGACATCCTCTTGAAGGAAAAAGTCTCTTCGGGACATGTGAATGTGGTTTTCTCTTGGTCTTCTGGTGCAATAGAGATTTGGTTGTACCCTGAGTAGCCATCCAAGAAACAGTACCATCCATGCCCCACAAGTCTACCAAGCATTTGATCCATCAAAGGCATTGGGAAATGATCTTTCTCGGTCCAAGAGTTGAGTTTCCAGTAATCCATGCATACTCTCCAACTAATGATCGGCCTCATGGGGACAAGTTCTCCTTTCTCATTCGGGACCACCGTGATGCCTCACTTTTTGGTTACACATTGTATCTGACTCACCCATTTGATATCCGTAATAGGATACACTACAACCGCGTCTAGCCATTTGATGGTTTCTTTCTTCACCACATCTTGCACAGGTGGGTTTAATCTTCTTTGATGCTCAACACTTGGTTTGCACTCACTATCCAATTGAATTTTGTGTGTCCAAATCCTTAGTGGAATTCCCACAATATCAGCGATAGTCCATCTTATTGCCTTGATGAACCTTTTCAACACCTTAAAAAGCAATTTCACTTGCCACACTGCAATGATAATAGGCAAGGTATTATTAGTCCCCAATAATGCATACCGAAGATAAGCAGGAAGCACTTTCAGCTCAAGCTTTGGTGGTTCCTCTATGGATGGTTTAGCGGGAGGACTCTCTCGATTCTTTATATCAATGTCTAGCTTCAATAGATTCCTTGAGTGTTCACCCAACCCCGATAGAGAAGCTACCACTTCATCATATCCTTGAACTTCGGTTTCATCATAATTCAAAAGAACAGCCTCAAGAGGTTCACTCATACACATCATTTTGCTCACACTAGCCACCGCTTTATCAATCACATCAATCATGGAAACTACATGAATATCACTAGATTTCTTCATTGATTCGCACACATTGAAGGTAACCTCATCCTCATTTACCCGAAACTTCAACTCCCAACTTTTGACATCAACTAAAGCTTTTCCCGTTGTTAAAAATGGCCTACCCAAAATAATAGGAACCTCAGCAATAATCTCGCAATCAAGAATAACAAAATCAGCCAGAAATATGAATCGATCCACCTTTACCAATATGTCATAGAGTATTCCAACAGGGCGTTTGATCGATCAATCTGCCATAAGAAGCTGCATTGTTGTGGAATTTGGTTCCCCCAGCCCAAGTTGTTTAAAGATTGCATAGGGCATCAAATTTATACTTGCCCCAAAATCACACAAAGCTCTAGCAAATTGAAGCATACCAATAGTGCGTGGGATGGTGAATGCTCCCGGATCTTTTTTCTTTATAATCATCTCGCTAGTCATAATGGCACTACAATTATGAGAGACTTTGATTGTTTCGAATTCCATGCTTCACTTCTTGGTGCCCAGTTCCTTCATGAATTTTTCATAACCCGGCATCTCCAATAGTGCTTTCACTAAAGGAAGATTTATAGAAAGTGTCTTAAAAACGGATAGGAATTTCTTGAACTTTTCATCCGAATTTTTATTTTTGAGACGTTGAGGAAATGGAGAAGCTATTTTGGGAAGAGGTTGCATTATCTTTGGAGTTGAAACGGCCTTGTCTTCACATTTTTTTCAACTCATCAACGGGGCTTTATTTAGGACTTTCCTCCTACTCTTTGAGAAAATAACTTTTCGGTGCTTGAACGAGTCTCTCTTCCTTATCAATGTTTTTCTCTTTTTCATGAGTGGGGGGGGGGGGGGGGGGGGGGGGGGGGGGGGGGGGGGGGGGGGGGGGGGGGGGGGGG
>JAJOOD010018379.1:0-44844 GCA_029582525.1 Solanum tacnaense
CTGGGAGGGATCTTTATTTGTATATATGTTTTTGGTTTGCTTCCGCATGTTTATATTGTTATTTGCCTACTCTTGTTTAGTTTCTACCCTCAGACCCATTACTTGTTGTTCCGGGTTACGGGTTGGCTTACCTACTGGTGGGTTATAGTAGGTGCCATCATGACTTGAGGAATCGGGTCGTGACACGTTTTGTGTTTTATGACTAAAGAGAAAGAAAACAATTAAAAAATGGCATTTCTGAGTTTCTTCCCCACTGACCCCTCTATAAAGGCTATCACGCCGCCATAGAGGGAAAGTTCCCACTATGAAATGATTACATCAGTCAGAGTCTAATTTTCAAATTCTTAGATTCTTTCCATGTCATCCCAATTTTAAATTGGCACGTCGTATTAAAGGAATTCTCGAGACTCCGCACGAGATGTCTTTTGAATAACAATGGATCAGGTTGATACAAGCAGACTCCCTATATACACTTATGGGGTTGGGGATCTATAAATTGACAAATGCATCCGTGAGCAACTTGTTTTTTAATATAAAAGGAAATATATAAGTCTTTGCAGAGTCATGTAAATAGAATTGTAAATAAATACTAGGAGATGTAGTTACATAGGTAATCAATAAATGAGTTTAATTTATTTACCAGCCTCCACGTGTGAGGATGGTGTGTGCTTCACATTTTCCCAAAAAGTTGCAGGGTGTCACCATTTTGGATATCACGCTCTGATATCATTTGGCAAAAATGAAGTTTTTTTCCCACCATAGAGTAAACGATGCTCCATAAATAAAACTCTGAAGGTCAATTGGATTGATCGAATTTTAGTGATTCATTGGATTCTCTGATGAAATGATGCAACTAGTCGATGGAATTAGCTTGAAGCATTTGGGTTTCTCCACCGCAAAACATACACACAAAGAATTGAGTAAATTTGACAAATCAAAAAAGATGGTTTTATCTTTTTTCACTCTCACATCGGCAGCATAATCATCGAACTTGTGTTAGATGTTGTGCTATATTGTAACTCATACCCCATTGGAAGTTGAGAGAACAAAGAGTTATTTGAGTTTGAGATCTGATGTGTTTTAACGCAATGATATATATGTTATGTAGTCTCCAATTAGGGAGTCAACAACAATATTTTGTAAAACTAGTAAAATTTGTCGCCTTCCCTTCCCCCACCCCCTCACTGACTTGCCTATTAAGTCTCCCCTACTACTTCCCGTGTCTCTTCCTCCCTCTGCCTCCATGCGTGCAAAATCAAATAAAAAAGCATCCTCCTCCTGAGTCGTGTAGCAAAATATAATCATAAAAGCATTTAAGGCCTATTATAAATGTCATCGTATAAATAGATTCAAATGTAATTGACATGTAATAATCGTGTGAAGATCAAATGAAATGACACTTGTGGCCTAAACCTAAACATTATAAGAGGCTTTACTTCTCTCTCTTTTTTTAAAAAGAAAAGAAATTTCTCATTTGTTTTGAAGTCTTTTTTTTTGTTTTTTGAGCTTAAAGTTAGTAATCATCCCTTTTTCTTGATACAATTATTTCTCTAACAATTCTTCTACTATTCACAATATAGCTATTGAATTTTTCTTAAAACATTATCTAAGGATCTTCTTCTAAGATTGTATTCAAACTCATTTCTCTTTTTTATTTTAGTTTTGTGTTATGTTATTCATATTTTCTAGTTAATGAATTTGAATTGTTATATATATATTTAAAAGATAGTATATATATAGTTACCAATGCCAAAATTTAAATATATAATAATAAGTTAAAACAACAAATGTATTGCTAGAAGTTGATAATGTTTTTTTAAAATAAAATCTTACTGCTTGAATTTGCTTACTGCAATGCATGAAAAAAAGTAATTTAATTTTTAAATATCCTCACCCTTGTCTTTTTGAGAATAAATCACTTCTGTAAAATAAAAAAATTGACTACAAATTATATTACAAGAAAAAACCAAAAATAAATAAATATCAAGATATGTTTAAATTATACCCTTAAATTGTCCAACTCCCACCATTAATCACATGGTTAATAGTAGTTCTCTTTCCTATAAAGATCTTGCTCTTTATTTCCTTCTGAAAGTAAATTACTTTAGAAACAAATAAATATAAAACCTGCAATTTATCAAAAAGGGATGGGCCTCAAGTACAGAGACAACTATAAACACAACTACAACTATAATGATGTAATCAGAATTTGAAAAACAAAAACAAAAAGTCATAATCATAATTACAATTATGAAAAAGTCTTAGTTGTAACTACAACTTTCACAATCACAAATATTTTAAAATTCATTCATATTTATGATTTTCACAGTCACAAGTAATAATTAGGGAAATAGTCATAATCACAATTACAACTTTCATAATTACAACTATGAAAGAAATGATAGTCGCAATTGTGATTTCCATATAACAATTATGAAAAAATTCATAATCATCACTAGTTGTGGATCCAAAATTTAAATCTAAAGAGTATTTATCTCAATTTGGCGTAAATCCAATATCAGTCCCAAAATTATACCAGTTATATTATAAATTAGTTTTGGTCTAGTTAATGAAATTTACAATTCCTATGATCATCACGTCTAAATGAGTTCATTCCATATATATGCATATCTCAACTCCAATTTTTCCTCCGTTCCTTCCACTTTCTTATCTCCTATTAGTTTTTCCTCCCTCTCATTCCATTTTTTAATCTTTCTAATTTAAACTCCTATTCTATCAGAATATCTCTCTTTTATTTGTTTATTTAATTTTTTTTTTATTGAATATGATAATATATACCAATTTTAGTTCAAAATATGTGATATACATTGTATGTCAACTATCATATTGTATTTAAAATAAATGAATAGTGTACGTACTAATATACATTAAAATGTATACGTACTATTTCAGATATGCAGTACAGAATAAATATATATATATATATATATGCTTTTACTTTTTTATTTAAAATGTATTGTAGAAATTTTGTCAAAAATATTTTTTGGAAGTACAAAAAATTTAAATTTTGCAAGCGCCAACCAACAACAGCAAGAACAACACACCCAGTGAAATACAACTAAGTGGGATTTTGAGAGGGTAGAGTGTACATGTAATGACCCAATCGGTGATTTTTGGAAAGTTTGGTAAACTTATCATTTTACCCTCCTGATATTGACCCCGAATCTCCAATGTTTGAGTTTTGTAAAGTTGGTTTTGAACTTTAAGTTGAGAGTTGAGAATTCGGTAAGTTTTGAGTGTCAAAGGCTAAGTTGTTAAGAAAATAGTCTTCGGTGTCTATTGGAGTTTCGAGTGTCGGAATTGAATTCGATCGATTCCATTAGTCTCGAAATCTTAAATCTAAAACGTGAGAATTATCGGTTTCAGTTTTCGAGTCTTTTTGAGGATCTGAAGTCTTAAGTTGTTAAAAAGTGGAATTTTAGCCTTTGGGTTGACATAGGTCAACATTCGGGGTTCGAATACTCGTATCGAGATTCCGAGAGTTCCGTTGGATTGGGGGGACAATTTGAGGTGTCGGTGAGATTTCGGTTGATTTGTGAGAGGTCTCGAGCTTGTTTTAGCCTTTTTCGGTGTGGGTTAGATTCTTTTGGTTTTCCCGTATGTTCGGTCGAAAAGACCTCAAATTTGTGTTTTCGACGGTTCTATTGAGTCTGGAACATCTAGTATAATTGATTTGCATATGCAGTTTGTGTGTACGGGGTTCTGAATGAATTCCGAGGGTCCTTTCGATATATTTGAGTTGGCTGATTTTCTATGTTGTGGTGCAACACTCCCTGTTTGAGGAGTTTGTGGCCCTGTTCACGGAGGGGAGGGGTGACAACCCCGCAATCGCATAGTCTTGACCGTGTTTGCAGGATGTCAATGCGTTGATCTCCGCATTCGCAGGAGACTTACCCACATTCTGGGAGGTCCAGCTCATTAAAATTCTCTTTCGCAGGTAGGGGTCTGCGTTCACGGAGGACCCTTGAATGTGTTTAAACCCAAATTTCGGGGTTTCTTCTCCATTTTCTTTTTTGGAGCTTGGAGAACTCGGTAGAGGCGATTTTAAGTGAGCTTTTTAACTTGTTGTGCCAGTAACATATCACAAGATCGTTTTGGCTGCACATAGATGTTTCTTCCAAGGACTATGCATGAATCTTGAAATCAAACTGAGAGAGAATGCTATGTCGGGCCTTGTGTGTGATAAGTAGTGTAGACCACTAACCAAGCTTCTAAAGTAAGAAGCATTTGTTGCATTGTACCCTCATTAAGTACAAATTTGTCATTCATATTCATGGGTATGGGAGATGGATTGCAATTCAGCATGTTGAACTTCTGTAAGAGTTCAGTAGCATACTTTCTTTATGAAATAAAAATTCCATCCAAACCTTGTCTCACGTCAACCCCAAGAAACTAATGCAGCATAACCAAGTTGGCCATCTCAAATTTACCCATCATGCAACTTTTAAATTTAGAAACAAATTATTCACAAGAGCCCATATATATAATATCATCAACATAAAGACATACAACCAAAAAATCACCATTACCTTGTTTCTTTATAGGAAGTATAGGTTCATTCTCATTTCTTATGAACTGTTGCTCTTGAAAAAAGTAATCAATTTTGCTGTACCATGCCAGTGGAGCTTGTTTTAGACTGTACAATGGCTTCTTCAATTTGTACACTTTGCTCTTCCCTTCACTAGAGATGAAGCTTTCAGGCTAGGAGACGTATACTTTTACATGTCAGTCGTCATTTAATAAACGCAAACTTAAAATCAATTTGGTACACAGGCCAAACAAGTTGTGCTGCCAAGGCTAGAGTAGTTCTAACTGTTTCAAAGCGAGCTACTTCTGAGAATGTCTCTATAAAGTCGATCCGTTGTTTCTAAGAATATTCCTTTGCAACTAGTCGTGCTTTATGCCTTTTGATACTTCCAACAACATTGTACTTTGATGCTTATCGTGACCAACGACACTATCCTACAATATGAGTGTCTACAATCGTCAATAATATAGTAACCCAACCGAGGGTTGGGGTCGTGTCCCAAGGAAGCAGTTTTTGAGAATTAATAACCAATTAGAATTTCATTCAAGTTAGTCGTAGCTAAAGACGTTTGCGAAAAAAGACATAGTAAATTAAATGGGGTGACACAAAAGTGTCAAATGTCAAATGGGGGTTTTGTAACAAGTGCTAAAACAACAAAATAAACAAGAAAATCAAGTATGGGAAAGGTTCTTGGGATGTGCAATACAAGTTGAGATAAATTGTTGGGTACATGTTTTCAATAGGAAATTTGCAAGATAATAGTGACTAAGCTAAGCTTTAAATGGAAATAAGTTCCCTCTTGGGCAACTACCCCGTTTCAAATGCGTTCCTCTTGGCCACCCATTTGCTGCATGAAGACTAGCCTACGCCTTACCCCACTCACTCTCTCGAGCTGAGTGTTAGGATATGGTACTAGGGCTCACCCTCTCGGGCTGAACCTCATGTTGACCCACTCCTTAGGCCATCAGTCTAGTGGTTTTGGTTTCGCGACCTCCCTCTTTGGCAAGCCGAAAACACATGGGTGGCTTTGTATTTGCAACTACAAACCCTTTAGATTAAACCACAACCACTAGGTGAAATCACCATTAACATACATCTAACATATCAGCAAGCAAGACCCAACAAGAATATCAACCCATATTTGCTAAATCACACCCCAAGAATGGGGGTTTTTAGCCACACATCAAGAAATAAGAAATTATACCTAACATGATAATGAAATCAATTGGGTAGAAAAAATTAAACCTTGAATTAAGCAAAGGGAAGTGAATAGAGAAGACCCACTTCCAAATTGGGGAAAAAGAACTCCTTTCTTCAAGTCTCCACAAAACCCTCTCCAAACTTGAGAGAAAATATTAGCTAGAGTATGTTCTAAAGTGAAAATAATAATAATAATTGTTCCACACTCCAATCTCTCCTAAGACTACAACTCAAAATAGTATTTATAGTTTTCACAGATTGTGTTGCGGAGGATTGTTCGGCGACATTAGTCGAGATCACCAATGAACTCGACGATTCGCCATTTGGTCAGCTCATCGCCTTCAGTATCTGGCCTTTAACATCCTTGCATTCTAGATCATTGGGCGGTACAGTACTGCTTCGCAGAATTGATCGGTGACCCGCCGACTGCTCATTTCCTCGCCTTTTGATCCACTTCCTTCTAGGCTTCACGTACTGGAACGAAGGGCGGCTTATGTCGTTTTGGCGACTCACCATGTTAAACTCGGCGATCCGCAGGATTCCATTTCTTGTTCTTTTCAGCCCTATTTGCTCCATTTTGTGCCTAAATGTCCATGCTTCCAATAAAACTTCAATACCTAAAACTTAAGCATTTTAATCAGGTATTGAGGTAAAACAAGCATTCAAGGACACTATTTCCATTAAAACAAAGCCCTAAATGAGTACAATTTGTGGACTCATCATACTTCATTTTGAAAAACCATTTTAGTATCATAACATTCTTCCCTTCAAGAAAATCAACCAACTCATACGTTTGGTTTTTCTCAATGGCCTGAATCTCTTCAAGCATTGCACTGTCCCAGTCAGGTTGCTTTGCAGCTTCTTCATAACATGTCTATTCACCATCTAATAAGGAAAAATTAGAAGATGCATAAGCATCTTTCAATTATCGAAACTTAGTTGGTGGCATTTCGCTGGATGGAGTTGAAGAAGGGGAACGCGAGCTTGCTAGAATAGAATTGTTACTGCTACTGCTTAGAGGAGAAAGATTAGTTTTGCTGCTACAAGATGAAGGGGCAGAATATATTTATTCAAGAATCATAGTATGCTCTCTTTCTGACTGAACATGAATATAGAATACTGAATCTTCTTTTTCGTCATTCCACTCCCTCGTAGCTTCTTCATTAAAAACAACATTCCTGTTGATAATCACTTTGCCACAAGTTGGATTATATTGTCTATATGCCTTGGATTGAGGACTATAACTAATGAGAATGCATTTCTCTGATTTTTCATTTATTATAGAACGTATAGTAACCAAATCATAAGCTATACAACCAAAGACTTTCAAGTGGCTTACTCATTATTTTTGTAACACCCCGGATTTGAGAAAGACCAAATAGCAATTTTTCAGAGTTTCAGGTGCCACCGATAGAGGCCAAGCCACGAACCGTAGGTACGGTCTGTTGTTGGCCACCCAGAACCCCAGGAAAAATCATGACCCATGGCAGGACATACAGACCTAGGTTGGACCACGGTCTGTGGTCCAGTATCTGTGGATGACCCCCATCACTAAGTCTCAGACACCAACCGATGCCCTCCCAGGACGGACTGTTGGTCAGTCCTCAGTCCGTCGGTCAGGGGTCATCGATGGTCTCATCATCTTTTAAGTTAAGGTCGTTTTGGTCTTTTCCCTTATGCTTTGGTCATTTAAACTACATCGTTTAATACCTAAACTACGTCTTTTTACTTAGTTTAAGCCTAATAATCTAGTCAGAACCTAACAAAAACCATTATTCACAAAAAATCATCAAAACTTAGAGAGAAAAAAGAAAAAAGAGGAGCTAGTTTCCCAAGAACAATCAAGAAGGTTTGCTTCAAGTTTTAGCCCCAAAATCGAAGGATTTCGCCATAGATTTCATCACCATGTATGTCAGATTTCACTAGTGCGTTCCTTTCTTCCACTTGGTCCCTAAAATTTAGTCAGCTCCTTCATTCTCCATATCTTGTTTAGACTTAGGGTTTCTAAAACCTTGGAGTTTTGTAGTGATTTAGTTGTTGTAGTATCCTTAATCGATATAACATGTTTTCTTAGAAAGATTACTTAATTTCTTGTATGAATCTCAGTACGCTAAATTGTACAAATTCTTTTAGTTCATGAATTATACTTTCTAAGTAAGTTAAATAGATAATCATGCTCCAGATTTCGAATGTAATATTATCAGTATATAAATGTTGCATTCTCATATTGGATTTCAGTATTTTGAGCTATTTAATAATTAAGTATTTAAGTCACATTTCAGTCATATAGATATTCATTTGGGAGTAGACTTAGCACTGAGTTGGACTAGGGCTCAACGTACCCTCATAGTCCTAGAACTACGTGCCCTCTTAGGATTGAGAAACCTCCGTTGGGAATCAGATTTAGTGATCACACATGTGATGCCTTTATACCCCTGGCAAGGTATATTATGTCCTCTTGATGGGGTGTATACATCGGACTCCACATTAGGCTCACGTGGTTTTATATCGGTTAATAATAGCTCCCACAGTCAGACTCTTAGTGCCTTTGATTAGGTTTTCAGTATATATTTCAGCATTCAGTTCAACATTTTATTTTCATGATTTGTCCTTGGTCGAAAATAGCCCAAAATAGTCCCTCATCTTTGCATTAAGACTCAAAGTCATTCTTGAGTTTTCACATGGAGCATTAATAGTCCCTCGTGTTTGCAATATTGGTGCATTTTGGTCCTCCTTCAAAAGTTTGCCTATTTTTTAACATTGATTTTATTCATAATTTATGTATGGAATGTTTAATCATCATTATATATATTTAGTAGAAATAATAACTCTTTGTGACAGACTGTGATAAGAAAAACACCTTGTTTTGTTTAGTAGAAATCGTATTGTAGTTAAAGTCGAGAGGTTCATCACAAAGATTTCACGTACAATAATACAATATTTTCTTTTCCTGCAATGTCATATGTTAAAATGTTCTTAGTTTAGCTATAGTAATATTTATACTGAACAGAACAAGGTGTTGTTCTTCTCACCTTCTTTCACATAGAGTTATTATTTCTACTAAATATATAAAAAGACAATGAGACATTCCTTACATAAAATTATGAACAAAATTAATGTTAAAAAATAGGCAAAAGTTTAGGGGAGGACCAAAACTGCACCAATATTGCAAACATGATGGACTATTAGTGCACCATGTGAAAACTCAAGGATGACTTTGAGTCTTAACCCAAAGATAAGGGACTATTTTGGGCCTTCTCTCTCCTTGGTCATTGCATTCAATTTAGCTTTTCAGTTATGTTTCAGTATTTACATTCCTGCTCAGTTTATGTCATTGCTCAGTTATTCTTTGTTCAACTTATATATATTTGTTCAGCTTAGTATCTATACCCTACATGCTCAGTACATTCCAAGTACTGGCGCATACTATGCACTACATTATTTCATGATGTAGGTTTAGGTACTCAGCATTCAAACCGCGCTTAGATCGATTCTCGGTCAGCATTTAGCAGCTTCAGTGGTGAATCCTCATTTTCCGAGGACAATAGACATGTTTTAATTTAGTCTTTATGTTCAGTTTTCAGTTTTGTTAGAGTTAGCTGGGGTCCTGTCCCAGCAACTCATCTCAGTTAGAGGCTTTTCAGACATAGTTATAGAATCAACTTGGGTTAATGAGTTTATCTTTCAGTTATTGTTAAACCCTTCGTATGATTTGTACATTCAGATCAGTTGGGCGATCCCCATTTTTAGTTACATACAATTTTATCTTCCGCATAGCTTATGTCTTATTCAGTTATTTTTAGTATGCCTATGGCATGTCGGACTCAAGGTTAGCTTCGCGTCACTCATGATTCTAGGTCCCATTTTATGTCAAGGGGGTAGCCTCGGGGCGTGAAAAGCTGAGGGAATTGTCTAAGGATAACAAGAAGGCTAGAACAGGAAACTATGAACACTCACAACAAAAGTTGAAGGTGAAAATCGCTCACAGTTTCAGTAAAGGTCTACAGCCCCAGCACATTCATCAACTAGTGCTCCATTCCAGGTTTCGACAAGATCAGAAAGCTAGGGCATCATGCTATAAGTCTCAGGGGAGTGTTTCAAGTAACATGACTTACCCAACATGTCCAAAGTGTGGTAAGAACCATCTTGGCGAGTGTCTTGCAGGCAAGGAAGGGTGCTTCAGATGTGATTAGTCTGGCCATAAGTTGAAGGATTGCCATTCTTCTAGGCAGGGGCAAGGAGGTAACAACAATATGGTTCAGTCTATAGCTCTTGCAGCACCAGCAGGTCGCCCAACTCAGCAGGGTGCTTAGTCTAGTACAGGTGGCGGTCAGCGCCATTACAGCTTGTATGATCTCCTGGCTCGCTAGGACCAGGAAGATTCTCCTGATGTGGTCACTGGTACGTTACAAGTCTTTCATTTAGATGTTTATGCATCGTTAGATCCAGGGGCTAGACTGTCTTTTGTAACTCTCTATATAAAAGTAAACTTCGGTGTCAATCTAGAATCTCTATCAGAACCCTTCTTAGTCTTTACTCTAATTGGTGACCCAGTTATAGCTAAATGGGTATACAAAAATTGCCTGTCATATTCTCACAGAAAGTCACCTAAGCAGATCTTGTAGAGTTTGAAATGGTAGATTTCGATATCATTCTAGGCATGGATTGGTTACATTCATGTTATGCCTTAGTCGATTGTAGAACTAGAATCGTTCGATTTAAGTTTCCAAACGAGCTAGTCTTATAATGAAGTGTAGTAGCTCACTGCCTATGGGTTAATTTATCTCTTACCTTAAGGCCAGAAAAAATGATTTTCGAAGGGTATATTTATCATCTTGTTTGGGTTATGGATTCAAACTCTGAAACCCAACTCTTGAGTCAGTCCCAGTAGTAAATGAATTTCAAGAAGTGTTTCCAGAAGATCTTCCTGGATTTCCTCCCAAAAGGGAAATCGACTTTGAAATAGATCTCCTTCCAGATACCCAGCCTATTTCGATTCCTCCTTGCAGAATGGCTTCAGCCAAGCTAAGGAATTAAAAGAACAGTTGGAAAACATTCTAGATAAGGGCTTCATCAGACCTAGTATCTCTCCATGGGGTGCTCAGTGTTGTTCGTGAAAAAGAAAGATAGTTGTCTCAGAATGTGCATTGACTATCGACAGTTGAACAAAGTCAAAATCAAGAATAAGTATCCCATCCCTAGGATTGATGACTTGTTCGACCAACTTCAGGGTGCTAGTTACTTTTCTAAGACAGACCTCAGATCCAGCTATCATCAGCTTAGAGTTAGAGATAGTGACATTCTGAAGACATCCTCCAGAACTCAGTATGATCATTATGAATTTTAGTTAAGTATATTGGACTAAGAAATGATCCTATAGTTTTCATAGCTTTAATGAACAGGGTGTTCAAACAGTATTTGGACTTGTTTGTTATTTTCTTTATTGATGATATCCTCATTTATTATTGGAGTGAGGAGGAACATGCGACTCATCGAGAGTTGTTCTGCATACTCTCAAAGATCGCGAACTATTCCCTAAGTTCAGCAAATGTGAATTCTGGTTAAGTCTGTCGCTTTCCTTGGTTATGTGGTATCGAGAGAATGGATCCGAGTGGATTCTCAGAAAATTGAGGCAGTACAACACTGGCCCGAACCCACCTCCCCAACATATATTAGAAGTTTCTTGGGTTTGGCCGGTTATAACATAAGATTTGTTGATGGATTTTCATCCATAGCTTCCCCATTGACCAAGTTGACCAGAAGAATGTCAAATTTTAGTGGTCAGATGAGTGTGAGAAAAGCTTCTTAGAACTGAAGACTTGGTTGACTACAACTCTAGTCTTGACTCTACCAGATAGATCCGACAATTATGTGGTTTATTGTGATGCATTGAGGGTCGACCTAGGTTGTGTGTTGATGTAGCGAGGTAAGGTCATAGCTTATGCTTCTAGGCAACTTGACGTTCATGAAAAGAACTACCCGACTCATGACCTCGAGCTTGCACTCATAGTACCTACCCTAAAGATTTGGAGATACTACTTGTATGGTGTTCATGTTGATGTGTTCACATATCATAAGAGCCTCCAATATGTGTTCACCCAGAAAAAGTTGAATCTTCGTCAGAGGAGATGGCTTGAATTCCTCAAAGACAATGACATGAATGTGCTTTACCGCTCGAGTAAGGCCAATGTAGTGGCTGACGCTCTCAGTAGGCTGTCTATGAGTAGTGCAACACATATAGAGGAAGAAATGAAAGAGCTAGCCAAAGAGGTTCACCGACTTGCTCGCATAGGAGTTTGCCTGACAGATGCATCAAATGTGGGGTGATAGTTCATAATGGATCAGAATCTTCATTGGTAGCGGAGGTTAAGGAAAAATAGGATAGCGATCCTATATTACGTCAGTTGAAGGGTGTAGTTCATTAGCAGAAAATTGAGGTTTTCTCTCAAGGGGGAGATGGTGTGCTTCGCTACCGGGTCCCTTTTATGCTCCTAATGTGGGTGAGTTGAGGCAGCAGATCCTTACAGAAGCTCATAACGCTAGGTATTCCATTCAACCAGGTGTCAGTAAGACGTACTGTGATCTACGGGAAGTCTTTTAGTGGAACGGCATGAAGATGGACATAGTAGATTTTGTGGCTAAGTGTTCTAACTATCAACAGGTTAAGGTAGAAAATTAGAAACCAAGAGGTATGACTGAGGAGATAAACATTCCTACATGGAAATGGGAAGTGATAAATATGGACTTCATTACGGGTTTACCTCATACTCGCAGACAACATGACTCTATTTGGGTGATTGTATATAGATTCACTAAGTCGGCTCACTTCTTGTATATCAAGACTACATATTCAGCGGAGGACTACACTAAACTCTACATTAATGAGATAGTCAGGTTGCATGGGTCCCCTTGTCTATCATCTCAGATAGAGGTCCACATTTTATCTTTCTTATCTAGAAATCGTTTCAGAAAGGTCCAGGTACTCACGTAAATCGCAATACAGCATTTCATCCACAGACGGATGGTCAGGCAGAACGTACCATTCAAACTTAGAGGACATGTTGAGGGCTTGCTGATCAATTTCAAGGGCAGTTGAGATGATCACCTACCTCTCATAGAGTTCGCCCATAATAATAGCTTATATTCCAGTATTCAGATGGCCCAGTATGAGGCACTATATGGGCGTAGATGCAGGTCCCCGATTAGTTGGTTTGAAGTAGGTGAAGCAGCCTTGATTGGGTTAGATTTTGTTCATGAGGCTATGGAGAAAGTTCAACTAATCATAGATATATTAAAGACACCCCAGAGTTGTCAGAAGTCCTATGCAGATCTGAGGAGAAGGGACTTAGGGTTTGAAATCGATGATTGGGTTTTCTTGAAAGTGTCACCTATAAAGGGGGTGATGAGATTTGGCAAGAAAGGGAAACCTAGTCCTAGATATGTAGGTCTGTACAAAATCCTGAAAAAAGGGTTGGTAATGTGGCTTATGAGTTAGAGTTGCCAGCAAAACTAGCAGCGGTTCATCCAGTCTTTCACATTTCCTTGTTGAAGAAGTGTGTGGGTGATCCGGCATCAATAGTAACATTAGAGAGTGTGGCTGGGAAATATATTCTCACCTATGAAGAAGTGGATGTTAAAATTCTTGACCGTCATCTTCGTAGGTTAAGAATTAAGGAAGTCGGTTCAGTAAAGGTTTTTTGGAGGAGTCAGTCAGTAGAGGGAGCTGCTTGGGAAGCAGAAGCAGCCATGAAGGCTAGGTATCCTCATCTCTTTCCTTCTGATTCTGTTTCAACTTGAGATAATAGTTCTTCTCCAGTCTCTCAGTTTACTCTTGAGCAAATTCAGTCTTAGTATCATGTTCCTTTAATTGTTCTGATATTTCAGCATATTTTCATGTTCTTATAACTCAGTTTAGTGAGATATAAGTTTCTAATACTTAGTGGTAGGGATTGCAGCTCCTTCTCTCCATAATCATCTAGTTTAAACCTCATTCGAGGACGAATTTCCCAAGGGGAGATAACGTAATACCCCGGATTCGAGAAAGACCAAATAGCAGATTTCAGAGTTTCAGGTGCCACCGACGGAGGCCAAACCACGGCCCGTGGTTTGGGCCACAGACCTTAGGTATGGTCCATTATTGGCCATCCTGAAGCCCATGAAAAATCATGACCCACAGCCGGACCTACGGACTGTAAGTGGGACCACAGTCCATGGTGCAGGGTCCGTGGATCCTGACCCCATCACCAAGTCTCAGACGCTAACCGACGCCCTCCCAGGACAGACCATTGGTCAGTCCACAGTCCATCGGTCAGGGGCCGTTGATCGTCTCGTCACCTTTTAAGTTAGGGTCATTTTTGTCTTTTCCCCTATGCTTTGGGCATTTAAACTACTTTATTTAATATCTAAATTACGTTCCTTTTACTCAGTTTAAGCCTAATAATCTAGTTGGAATCAATTGCAGTTTTACAGGTACTGCCTATAATGGCGCTTGACAAGGAATATGAATGTTTTGGAGTGCCAGACCTCTTGAAACCTTATTACACCAATCGGAATTATGTGGATACTGAAGATCCACTAAAAACTCGAAAGTATTATGAGTTTATATTAACAGATACTGATTCGGTGAAGATTGAGCATGAATTAATAGATAAAACACAACTCCAGAGATTCTTAGGGAGTCTCAATTATGTTGCTAATTTTATTCCTAATATTAGACAGGTTTGTAAGCCTCTTTATCAGCGTCTTAAAAAGAATCCAGAGTCATGGGGATTAGAACAAACTACTGCCGTCCAAAAAAAAAATTAATAGTTCAAAAACTTCCATGTCTAGGTATACCACACCCGGAGGCTACTATGATTGTAGAAACAAACGCCTCAGATATAGGATACGGAGGCATACTTAAAAAAAATATTTATCTAGGATCCACTGAACAATTAGTAAGATTCACTTCAGGAGTTTGGAATGATACTCAAAAAAAATTATAGTACTATTAAAAAGGAAATTTTGGCTATAGTACTATGTATTACCAAATTTCAAGATGATTTAATAAATAAAGAATTTTTGTTAAGAGTCAACTGCAAAGCAGCCAAAGATGTTTTAAAGAAGGATGTGCATTAATGTATGCACCAATTTAACATAGAATTTTTTAAATGGTTTGAATGCAGAGGAAAATTAGACGACCAAAAAGAATCGTTAAACATGCTTGTTAATAAATTGTATACTACTAGTAACAAGGTAGTTGAATCTAAAATTCCTCCTTTAGAAGAAATTAGTCTACCCGTAGATGGTAGAATTGTTAGTGCCTCACCTTTTAAACTAGATATAGTCAATACTAAAAGAGATCCCACAAATAAAGATATAAACACATTATTACAACAAAATAATTATACAAATCAACTACTATATGTAGTCTCTAACCAAATTCTTGAAGCTGATAATAAATCAGTTTTTAAGGATAAACCAAGTCCTTCCTACAATGATAAAAATAAAAAACTAGAGAGTCATCCAACATTTAAACTACCAGAATTTTCTAATGAGAAATTTCCTTGATTTCAAGAAAAGGTTGAAATCACGGATGATCTTATAGAAACAATTAATAAAAAACTAAAATCCGAATTTAAATTTACCAATGTTAACACCTTATCCGAAAATAATAATGATGTTAATAAATTAAGTTCTAGTTATTCTACTAAAAGAATTATTATAAGAAACCCTCTTTTCCAGACATGCAATATGAAGAAAATGAGTTTTTATCCCATACTTCACATTCGGGAAGAGAAATAACTTAATGGAATATTGATGGACTCGCAGAGCATCAAATATATAATAAGTTACATGAAATAGGAATGGCCATTATTTCACGTAAGATAATAGGCAAAGTGTGTTAAAAGCTACAACTATTAACCCATTCATTAAGAATGAATCTTCAGGGCAAACCATAGAAAATCAAATCTTGGAAGATGCCACCACCACCTTAATTTGTAATATAGCTAAACATTTTTTTGGAGAACCTCAACTTTTTCAAGATAGGAGTCTAGAGATATTATCTAATCTATCTTGCCCTAAGTTGGACGATTTTAGATTGTATAAAGATGTTTTTCTCAACAAAGTTATGATTAGAAAAGACTCTAATCATGATTATTGGAAATAAAAATTTATTAGTGGTCTAACAATACCATTCGCCGAAAAGGTTAGAATAAAATTAAAGGATAGGTTTGAAGGAAAAATCCCTTATGAACAATTAACCTATGATGATCTCACAGGTTTTATAAATATTACTGGATTAGAACTATGTACATATATGAAACTTTAAAATCAATTGAAAAAGGATAGTAAATTATCAAGAAAAGAGTTAGGAGATTTTTGTCAAGACTTTGGATATACAAACTTATGTACCCCTTCAAATGAAGTTTCTAAAAAGGTTAAACATCGTCGTAAAACTTATAAGGATAAACATGAAAAATCTCATTATTACAAAACAAAATCTAAATTAGATAATAGCGACACTGATACGTGTTGGAACTGTGGAATGTTCGGACACCATGCTAGGGATTGTCGGGCCCCTAATAAAAAGAAAGATAAGATAAATATGTTAGAACTAGAATATGAAATTAAAAATAAATTATATTCAATTCTTGATGAAAATCAAAATAATTCCGAAAGAAGTTCTAGTGAAGATGACCAACTTAATATGATATATAGTTCTGAAAGTAATAGTTCGGCAGACTGTGGATGTGAGGGTGCAGTTTGCACCTGCCAAGACCACTCCATCAATGTCATTAGCAGTAATAGTAAAGAAGATTTCTTTGATATGGTTGAACATATCGAAGATCCTGACTATAAGAAAAAATATTTAATAGCATTAAAAGATATAATTCTTAATCAACAATCTGATAATCATACTATTATCACTACCTCATCATCTGGTGCCGTAGGGGCAGACTCTGGCTCAGTCTCTGGGGAGCTAGAACTGCAACAACATCAGCACGAAGGCTATCTAACTCCTTCATGAAGGTGGTCACATCAACAGTTGGGGCCAACCTCTCTAGGAAATACAATTCAAAGGCATTCAGGCACTTATGAACGGCCTGAAAATTCTGGTCCATCATCTTCTCCATCCTCTGCTCAACCCTTACCTTGGACTCCGCTATAGACCGCTGTATCCATGGCTTTACATGCTAAAGCAGACTGACCATCTATGCCTCTATCTTCTGGACCTGGGCTAGAGGGATGACTGAAGACCCTGAATAGGAGGTGGCTCAAGATGGGCTAGGGGGCTTACTGGTGGCCGGAGACGGTGGAGCCTGGGTGTCTACTGCAGTGGCCGGAATGGTGGAGTCATCAGCAAACATTTGCTCAACATCGGCGACCAGATCATCACCTAGAGTTGGCACCTCTACCTGTGGCTTTCTCTGTGGTGCATCGAGGTTGGCATCATCCCGAATGTGGGCAATGTTGAGAGTCTTGGTTGCATGAAACAACCTATCATAATGCCACACTGGAACAGACGAATCCACGCATAGCTGGAAAATGAGGCACGGGAAGGGCAATGTGGTTGTGTCCTTGAAGGCCCTCTCATGGATCTTTTCTCTCAATATGCGGGCAAAGTCTATCTCAAGACCTTCTATAGTAGCTGCAACCATAACCGCTCGGTCACATGTGATCACATTGTCCACCTGAGTAGGGGACACATGATTCCGCACCAGCAGGCAGAAGAATTTAGCAACGAAGCTTAGTGTCGCCTTCTTGTTACTCGAGCTCATATTATGGACTAACTCAGCACGCTCTCCATCCATAGCAATATGTCATACCAACCATCTCACCAAGGAATCCCTCTGCTTGGCATTCCTCTAAATTTCCCCGCCCTGAATGATGCCAATCCGATAGTCAAACTCCGCTATATTGATGGGTAGAGTGTGTTCCGGGCCATTGATAAACCTGCGAAGAGTGACCTCTCATATATCAACTGGAAAGCCCCACACCAAGGTGAACTCAAGTGGAGGCTGAGCGGTGGGTTGGCCCGCTTGGAGATGGAACCTCTGATGGTGGCGGCATAGGAGGCGTAGAACTCCCTTACTATCTCCTCGCTTGGAGTCTATGTCATCCACTCACACTTGTGCCTCTGAAAGAGCTCCTCAATGACTAGAGCGGTGTGGAGGCTCCCTATGTGATCTCGACGCTCCTCAGTCTCTAGTCGGGCCATTTTGTCATGCTCATTCAGTATGAGAGCATCAGCGTATATATGATATTGGCCCTCCACACACCACCTATTTGGGTCCATAGCAACCGCTGGAGGCTCGGAACCAGGGGGTACTAGAGTATCTCCTGTGCTATCAGACTCGGATGAAGAGGCAGTGCTGCCATTGGATTTGGAGCCGGATGGGGACTTTTAGCCAGCATGTGATCCGATCGGTTTAGCCCCCTCCTCAGACTGGGGGCAGTGACTTCGTCGAAGCTCACCTGGCGGGCTCTGTTCCGTGTAGTATGGGGAGTAGTGTGGGAGGTCCTGGTGGGAGGTGGGTTGTACTCCCTATCTGTATCCTCATCGATCAGCCACATAGATAGAGCAACGAATTTTGATTTACCCTTCGCAGCGTATGTGGGAGCTTGCTTAGGAATCATGGTACCTGTGAAAGATTAGTTAGTACCAAAACAAGTTAATATAACACACGGAAGAATTTTAGAACAAGAAATGAACAAAACCAAAAAACTAAAAATATCTGGACAGTAGTTGAACTATCGACCCACGGTGGGCACCTACGGTCCGTCGATGGAACGACGGTCCTTAGGTCCCCTCCGTAGGTCAGAGTACCCAAAATTGGGTCTCTGATGTGGGAACCACGGATGGCAGAATAGTCCATCGATGGAACGATGGACTGTAGTCCACACCGTGGTTCGACACTTTGTGAAAACTTTGTGTGCAAATGACCCATGGACTCGACCTACGATCCGTGGACGGGGAGTCGTGGGTCAGTACTGTGCCAGGTTTCAGAACTTGACTTAATTTCAGCCCATATTATGAACAATTCTACATTCAAATACGATCTAATCATGCATTTCAACACAATATATGGTTGTCTATCATCCTTAGGGTTCTGAATACATAACGTTCAACTTTTGACAAGAATCAAACTACGAACCCTAAGTCAAAACATCCAATTAGACCTTTTAACCTGGATTATTCGGTTTTAATTAACTACACACTCACATACCATCATACCAAGGGTGTTTATAACTTATAATTTAACATTCAAACATAAAATTAACTACCCAAGGTCAAGTTCATTATTGTGATTTCAAATGGAAACTACGAAAAAATTAAAAGTTCGGGAGAAATCAACTTACCTTACAAGTAAACAACAATGGTGAGTGTGTGATCGACTGCAAAGACTCCTAAACCAGCGTGGACAGCAGACCCGGACTGTGAGATCGCTTTGGGAAGAAGATGGGGTGATTTGGGAGAGAATAAGAGGAATATGGGATTTGGGGAAATGAAGTGGGTATTGATATGGGGGTTATTGGGGTTAATGTGAGTGATTATGGGAGTTGGAGAATTGAAAAACGATTGGGAGGGAGTTTTGGATGTGTGGGGGGGGGGTGTTTTAAAATGAAGAGGTTTTATTTAAAAGGAGTCTGGGTCGGGTAGGTAGAAACCCTAGGTTGGACCCACGAGAGCTCGTCGACGGTCCGTGGGTTGACTTACGGACCGTAGGTCTGGTCCATAAGTCACTTGACAGTTAGAAAATTTTAGAAAACTTACCTGGGATCTACGAATGCCATTCACGGTCCGTGGATGGACCAATAGACCGTAGATGGGGTCTGTAGATCACTGCACAACTGTTTTTCTACAGATTTTGCCTTTCGTCCCTGCACACGTAGCAACCTTTAGGACTTTCTTTTTACATTTTCTGGACAATTTTTAGACACGGACCCTATACTATATTTAGCCAATACTAATACAAAAATAAAACACCTATCTAAAGAGCTACAAAAATTAAAATAAAAGAAGAAAACTCCTATATTGAAAAGAAAAATCTATAGTTGTCTAGATTGTACATCTTGGGTTGCCTCCCAAGCAGCGCTTGATTTAACATCGCGATAGGACGCAGACACCTTGATTACTTAGACTTCATCAAGATAGTAGGCCTCTATCACTTCTTGTACACTCTCTGACTTCCCCATGTAGACCATGATTCTTTGCCCGTTCACTTTGAACCTTGTTCCATCCTTGTTCTCGAGCTCGACTGCTTCATGTGGAAATACTTGAGTGACTCTGAATAGCCCAGTCCACTTGGACCTGAGCTTGCCAGGAAACAAGCGCAACCTTGAGTTGAATAAAAACACCAGATGACCCACAACAAACTCACTATTTTCAATCTTTTGATTGTGATACTTCTTAATACTGTCCTTGTACAAGGCTGAACTTTTATATGCTTTTAGGTGAAACTCATCAAGCTCTTCCATATAATTCACTCTTTGACTCGATGCGGCGCCCCAATCCAAATTCAACTTCTTTAGCGCCCACATGGCCTTGTGCTCTAGCTCTACCGGCAAATGTCAGGACTTCCCATATACAAGTTGGTAGGGGGACATATGTATGGGAGTCGTGAATGCGGTGCGATAGACCCATAGAGCATCATCAAGTGTTCTTGACTAGTCCGTTCTATTGGCGTTCATAGTCTTTGCAAGGATTTGTTTTATCTTTGACACTTCAACTTGCCCACTAGACTGCGGGTGGTAAGGAGTAGCTACATTGTGAGGAACTCCATATTTCTGTAACAACACCTTGAACAATTTATTACAAAAGTGGGAACGTCTATAGCTGATAATCGCCCTAGGTGTACCAAATCTGGAGAAGATACTCTTTTTTAGGAATGCGGTGACAATCTTACCCTCATTGTTTGGAAGCGCAATTGCTTCCACCCATTTCGATATATATAGTCAACTGCAACAAGAATATAATTCATCCCATGTGAACTCACAAATGGACCCATGAAGTCAAGTCCCTAAACATCAAACAACTCAATCACCAATATCGGATTCATAGGTCGCTCTTGCCTCTTTGAAATTCTTCCTTCTCTTTGGCAACGATCACAAGACTTGGCAAAATCATGAGCATCTTGGTCGATGGTAGGCCAGTAATCCCACACTGCAAGATTTTATGAGCAGTCCTAATACCACTATGATGCCCACCAACAGGCGATGAATGACACTCCTCTAGTATACTCATCATCTCAACCTTGGGCACACAACGACAAATAATCTCATCAGCACAAATACGAAACAAGTAACGCTCATCCCAAAAGAACTTCTTCACATCATGCATAAACTTTTTCCTTTGGTGAATTGATAGATCCGATGGAGCCAAATCGCTTGCCAAGTTGTTAGCAAAATCTGCGATCCAAGGGATAAGATCAAAGGAAGCAGCCAATTCCTGTTTGTCTGTGAATGCATCATTAATTTCAGATCCATCTCCTAACTTGAGTATAGCTTCCTCCTCTAATATGGAAAAATGATCGGTAACTTGATTTTCTGTCCCCTTTCTATCTCTCACCTCAAAATCAAACTCTTACAGCAACAATAACCATCTGATCAACCTCGGTTTTGCATCCTTTTTGGCCATCAGATACCTCAATGCAAAATGATCAGTATGCACTATGACCTTAATACCAATCTAGTAGGATCGAAATTTCTCGAATGCTAAAACCACAATAAGGAGTTCCTGTTCAGTCACCATATAGTTCTTTTGCGCCACATTTAGAACTTTGTTAGCATAGTAAATCAAATGAAGAATCTTCTCTCGCCTTTGTCCCAATACCACACTAAGCGCCACCCCACTCGCATCACACATCACTTCAAACGGTTGCCCCCAATCCCGTGAAATAATGATAGAATGCTGATACTAACCTTGCTTTCAACTCACTAAATTCTCTCAGACAAGCATCATCAAAATCAAACTTACACTCCTTCTCCAGTAGTTTGCACAATGGGTGTGCAATATTAGAGAAATCTTTGATAAACCTCCGATAAAAACGTGCATGCCAAAAAAAACTTCTAACACCTTTAACATAAATAGGTGGTGGAAGCTTTTCTATAACCTCAACTTTAGCTCTATCAGCCTTGATACCCTTCTTAGAAATCCGATGACCTAGAACTACCCCTTTTTCACAATGAAGTGGCACTTTTCCCATTTGAGCACAAGATAACACTCTTCACACCGTTTTAGTACCTCGGCCAGATGCATCAAGCAACCATCAAATAAATCACCCACCATATAAAAATAATCTATAAATACCTCAATAGTGTCCTCACTATATCTGAAAATATTGACATCATGCAACGCTGGAAGGTCGTTAGAGCATTACACAACCTAAATGACATCATTTTAAAGGTGAAAGTCCCATACATACAAGTGAAGGTGGTCTTCTCTCGGTCTTCCGGAGTAATAGAGATCTGACTGTAGCCCGAATACCTATCAACAAAATAATACCAACCCTTACCAGTAAGCGATCTAGCATCTGATGCATGAACGACATAGGGAAGTGATCCTGTTTTGTCCAAGCATTCAGTTTGCGGTAGTCCATGCATACTCTCCATCCAGTCACTGGCCTCATCGGAACAAGCTTATTTTTCACATAAGGAACCAAAGTAATCCAGCTTTGTTAGGTACACACTGAATAGGAAAGACACAACTACTATCTGCGATGGGGTATATGACTCCAGCATCCAACCATTTGATGATTTCATTTTTGACTACCTCTTTCATAAGTGGATTTAGTCTCCTTTGGTGCTCTATACTAAGCCTGTTCTCCGGCATGAGTTGGATTTTATGAGAACAAATGCCAGGAGGAATCCTAATAATGTCTACAATGGTCCATCCAATAGCCCGCTTGAACCTTTTCAACACAGAAACCAATGCCTCAACTTTTACCTCACTCAAATCGGCCGCAATGATTACCAGTGAAGTACCATCTCTTCCCAAGAATACATACCTTAAATGCGATGGTAGAGCCTTGAGCTCCAATTTTGGAGCTTCTTCCACAGACGATTTTACTGGTGGAGAGTCGTGATTCTTCATATCTAGCTCTAATTTCTTTGGTTTGGAAGGGAATTCAAACCTATCAAGTGCGCCAACTAATTCATCATAGTGTTCAATACCATCACCCTCAAAATTATCATAACCGCTGCCAGTGCACCGACACCCAACCTCTCTTCAATAGACACTTCAGAACCTCGCTCCACAATATGATTCACCACTGATACTAACTTGAGATCGCTTTCCTGCTTTATAGACCTATAAGTATTGAAAGTTACCTCTTCATTATTCAATCAGAACTTCATCTGCCCTCTTTCCATATCAACCAAGGCACGCTTAGTAGCAAGGAATGGTCTCCCTAAGATGATGGGAACCTCAAAATCCGCTGGAAAAATGAACAACTCCACTTTCACAAGGACATCTTGGAGAACACTAATGGGCTTCTTTACAGTTCTATAGGACATGAGTAGTCGCATCGCAATCGGTTTTGGATCCCCTAATCCCAACTTCTTGTAGATAGACAATGACATCAGATTCATGCTAGCACCCAAATCGCACAACGCCTTCACAAAATGCAACAACCTAATGGTACAAGGAATAGTGAAAGCTCCAGGATATTCTTTCTTTTGCAATAATGACTATATAGCAATAGCACTACAATGTTGTAACCTTGCGTCATCCTCAAAACAAACGACCCTCTTTTTGGTCACCAAATCCTTCTTAAAATTTGTATACCCAGGCATTTGCTCCAAAGCTTTCATTAACGGAACATTGATGGAAAGTTGTTTTAACATAGTAATGAACCTGCGGTATTTTCCTTCTTTAGTTTTCTTCACCAATCTCTGTGGAAATAGCGGTGGAGGTCTAGGCATGGGAACAACTTTTTGGGTTATCTCCAGTTCCTTCTCTGTCGCATTTTTAGACTCTCCAATAACCTCAATCATCTTCATCTCTTTCTACCACAATTTCAACCTCAGACGGCATAGGGGATCAATGGTCTGTTTACCTCCTCGAGTAGTGATGTCATACAATGCTCGTCATTCTTCAGATTCTGGATGGTGTTGCTAGGAAGTGTGCCAGCCTGACATGGGTTCACTGTAGTGGACAACTGATTAAACAACTGCTCAAGTTGCTTGATCGACACTGCATAGGCATCAACTTTTTGACGAATTCCAGACAAGTCATTTTGCATCTCTTTCACATTCTCATCAGTCGCATCAACCATCTTCATCATCTTCTGCATCATATCCTCAATGTGTGACATACTACTCCCATTTTCTATATTACCAGATTCTCTGTTCCAGGTGGAACATGGGGCCTAACTCTCTCATTTTTGTTACCATAGTTGTTCCAGTTGTATTTGTTATCACTATTGTAGTTCCCATCCCAAACATAGTTACCTTCTTGATTGTAGTTACCATAGTTCCGACCTTGGTTTCCTCGACCTTGGCACCAATTATCTGAGTTGGAACCTTGGACGTTGGCTCGGAAACCCCGCGTCTGATGATTTACCAAATAAGCATCTTCCTCATAGTAGCATTCCTCAACTGGCGGTGGTGGAGCTCAAGTTAGGTAGTTTACCGCATTCACCTTCTCTGCACCTCTGGTCACATGCTTTAGTACCAAACCCAATTTTGTCCTCATTTGAGCCGTCTCTTCACGAATTTCATCATTGGATTGACTAGGTACAGCTTGAGCTGCAAATGTGCCCAATATCTGACTTTCTAGTGCTCCATGCCTTATTATTTTAGGAAACCTTATCTAATTTCTTTGCGATCTCCTCAAAATTTCACTCACCATATGATCCTCCAGCAATAGTATCCAGCACAGCCTTGCCATTATCATCTTGACCTCTGTAGAAGTACTCCTTTAGTGACTCATTATCTATGTGGTGATTTGGAACACTTCTTATGTAAGCAGTGAACCTATCCCATGAACTGCTGACAGACTCTCCAGGTAGTGCTATGAAGTTGTTCAGTTTGTCTTTGTGATTCAGCTTCTTGGACAACGAGAAATACTTTACCATGAACACCTTATGCAATTGATGCCATGTATGAATCAAATTATATGGAAGCCCAGAAAATCAAACGACAACATCACTGGTCAATGATAGAGGGAAGACTCTCAAACCTATGGCATTCATATCCAACTCCGGTCGTCCCACACAACTCCTGCAGACACTTCTCAATTTAGCCATGTGCCCATGCAGATATTCTGAAGCTAGAACAGAAAACAACCCTCTTGCTGTAAGTATTTGCATCAAACTATTGGTCACCACAAACATATGCCCTAGAGGTAGAGGAGGGAGAACAATAGGTCCTTCTGATTCAACGGTATTGAAGTCGACCCTATAGTTATCACGCGACCTTGGTTCTTGTGGATTTGGTACCCTTAATGCATCTCCGAGTAGATTACCAGCATGAACCTGAGCATTCTCATTACCAACTCCAGGAGGCTGTAAGTCAACCCCATACTCATGTTTCTCAATGATAGAATTCTTATGGACCCCTTGATTTGCCATTTTTCTCAAAGACTTGCTTAGTTCAGGATCGTAGGGGGTCAATGGTTCGCCTCGACTCCATGTACTTGGCATACACTGGAGTAGAAACCTGTGGAAGACAAAAACAAAGGAAAACATAAAATCAGGAAATAATTGACTAAAGTTCAATAATGTAGTTTAACTTACTCTAAAAGCCTTATTTCCCGGATGCGGCGTCATAATTTGATATGATCAAAATACACATCCCTAAAGAAGTATAAGCGATCGTTGTCAAATAAAGAACCCAACTTGTTGGTTGGGGTCGATCCCCCGAGGAATATGGCTCACACTTAAACTTAACTCACTATTATATCCGTTTAGTCAAACTATTTCTGAGACAAGTAATTAAAGGGGGAGGGGGTTTGTGTAAGAAAATAACTAATTGTTGATGAAGTAACATGTGAGCATGATTAAAACTTTTGATTATCAATATGAGAAAGAAACTAGGGTGTATGTGTTCCCCACAAGCTTTTAACGTTGTAATCCTAATAATAGTAATCCTTTCCTAGTGTCTTACATACAAAGTTGGTAAGATAGGTATCCCTAAGTGATTGGTCCTCCAAATAGGGAATTTCACAATGCTCCTTGGTCTAGCTACGAGTGTATACTTTACTAACCCTTACCTTTATCTCAGATTAGACATCACATCAATGTATAGCTTAATTTTCACCGTCGCACCAATTGACATTAGACTATTAAATAGCATTCACTAAATCTCTATTGTTAATTCTTTTCTCATTAACTACCTCCTTGGTCCGGCAAGTATAAACAAGGCGAGTTCTAACGTGTGCATTCTTTAAAAAGACTTCTAAGTGAAAGAATTACTAATATATGCATAAACACTATTCAAGAATTACTTAATTATTATTCATACATTGTTAATGACTCATGGTTCCCATAACCCTAGTTGTGGATTTAGCTACTCATGCTTGAAAGAACATAATTCATGTTTTGATAAAAAGAATTCATGAACTTACGATTAGAGTAGAAGAAACCCAAAATCTCCAATTGAATTTCAAAATCAAAATCTTGTAAAACTAAATCCTAAAATCAAACTGCTAAGGTTGCAAGTTAATTCCACAAAATACCAAGAACTTAAAGTAAAAAATGTTGTCTCACCTCCAAAAATGAGGTTTATAACTCTTATTTATAGAAAACATGTCCTAAATAAAAAGGAAACAAAATAAGGAAATAAGCATTATGGGATGCGGCTTCAAGTGATGACTCGACCTACGGACCGTGGGTTGACCTACGGTCTGTAGGTTACCCTCTTTGGTTCAACACTTAGAAACTTTTCAGTAGGGACTGGAACCTTCACTCTTAGATCATCAACGATGGACATGCAGGACGTACTGTTGGTCGACCTATGGTCCATGGGTCCTCTTTCGTAGCTCCACCTTTATCATTTTTCATCAGGTACTAGAACTTTAACTCTCTGAACCCATCGAGAGATGTGGAGGACGGCTCGTGAGTCGAACTACGGTCCATCAGTTGCTTCGTTGTTCCAAACTTGGTCAGAATTCCTTGATGCTCCATCTACGCCTGCCCAACGACGGTCTGTCACAGGACGTATGGCCCGTGGATCCCTCCATGGGTGGTCCCTTCTGCATGATTTCACCACTAATCATCATCAACTTCATTCCTAGCTTATTTCCAACAAACATAGCACAAAACACATTATTTGTAATACAATATGGCTCTAGACACACACAACTTCTTAGTGTATTGCATCAAATATACTGTAATCTCACGGTTTATCACTTGTTCATAAGTTTAAAGCGCCTCACATTTATGAATGAGATGCTATTAAATGCTTAGGAAACTTCACTTCTATCTTCAGTCTAAGTCGTGCGATAGATTTTAACTCTATAAGGTGTTTGTCCTAATCCTTACTCAATGGTCTACATAATATGACTAGTAGAAGGGCTTTTGTAAGAAGTACCAAGGGAGAAAATGTTGATCAAAGAGCTCCACCTCAAGCTCCTCAAGCTTCGATTGACCCTTTGACTGACCAAGTGACTAATGCCGAGTTTAGGATGTCTTTTTAAGTTTTGGCTCAAGCCGTGATGACTCAAGCCAATAGGGAAGTTTTGAACCCCGTGATCTCAAATATGGGTACAACGGCATCAAGAGTAAGGGACTTCACAAGGATGAATCCTCCGGAATTCTATTGTTCTAAAGTTGAGGAAGATCCTCAAGAGTTTATTGATGGGGTTTATAAGGTGCTGGCTATCATGGGAGTGACTCCGGGGGAGAAGGCGGAATTGGTCGCTTATCAACTAAAAGGGGTTGCTCAAATTTGGTTCAACAAATGGAAAGAAGCAAGACCGGTAGATGCAGGTCCCTTGGAATGGGAAAGGTTCAAATCTACTTTTCTTGATAGGTTCTTTCCTCTTTAGATGAGGGAGGCTAAAGTGCTTGAGTTCATTAATCTTTGACAAGGAATCATGAGTGTAAAAGAATATGCCTTGAAGTTTACTCAATTGTCAAAGTATGCACTTTCTATATTTCTCGACTCTAGGGCAAAGATGAGCAGGTTCGTGTCAGGTGTGTCCGAATTGGTAGTGAAAGAGTGTTGTATGGCTATGCTTGTTTATGACATGCATATTTCTCATCTCATTGTGCATGCCCAACAATTTGAGGAGGAAAACTTAAGGCAAGGTCTAGGGAGACCTAGAGGGCTAATACAGATTATGGTAACTTTTCATAATCTAAGTTCGGTGGACGTGGTCGTTCAAGGTTTCGACTAAGGTTTGCTGGGAAAGGTTCTTCTAAGGCTCCTCCAAGGTTCAACAATGAAACGGTGTCTAACCCTAATCCTCAAAGAGGTGGTAGTGGGTCTTCTTTGCCTAATTGTGCCAAATGTGGGAGAAAGCATGAAGGTAAATGTCTAGCAGGTTCCAATGCTTGCTTTGGTTGTGGTAAGATATAACACAAGATAAGAGATTTTCCTTCAGTTGCTAAGAATTAGGGACATAATTGTCTTTGGGCCCAACCTTATCCTTCATCCGGTCCGAGTGGTTCGAGTACTAATTCTCCCAAGAAAAATAGATTTTATGCTCTCCAAACTCGAGGTGAACAAGAGAGTTCACCTAACGTGGTTACTGGTATTTTGAAAGTTTTCCAATTAGATGTGTATGCTTTACTTCATCCCAGTGCTACTTTGTCTTTTGTGACGCCATATGTAGCTGTGAGATTTGATGTGCTTCCCAAAGTGTTATTAGATCCCTTTTCTATCTCTACCCCTATTGGTGATTCTATTGTGGCTACGAGGGTATATAGAATATGTCCCGTTTCCTTATCCCATAGAGTTACTTTTGTTGACTTGGTAGAGCTTGATATGCTAGATTTTGATGTCATCCTTGGGATGGATTCGTTGCACTCTTGTTATGCTTCTATTGATTGTAGAACTCGTGTAGTCAAGTTTCTGTTCCCAAATGAGCCTTTCCGAGAATGGAAGAGGGGGAATTCTATTCCGAGAAGTCAATTTATTTCTTATCTTAAAGTTAGAAAGATGATTTCTAAGGGTTGCTTGTACCATCAAGTTAGGGTGAGGGATGTGGATTCTGAAACCCCTAGTCTTGAGTCGGTTCCCGTTGTGAATGAATATTTGGAAGAGTTCCCAGATGATCTACCCGATATTCCTCCTGAAAGGGAAATAGACTTTGGTATTGACCTTCTCCCAGATATGCAAGATATTTCTATTCCTCCTTATAGAATTACTTCGACGGAACTTAAGGATTAGAAAGAACAACTGAAAGATTCGTTGGATAAGGGTTTCATCCGACCGAGTATCTCTCCATGGGTTGCTCTAGTTTTGTTTGTTTCAAAAAGAAGGTTAACTTAGTATGTGTATTGACTATCGACAATTGAATAAGATGACCATTAAGAACAAGTATCCTCTTCCAAGGATATATGATTTTTTTTACCAACTCCAAGGTTCGAGTTACTTTTCTAAGGTTGACCTTAGGTTGGGTTATCACTAATTGAGGGTGAAGAATGATGATATTCCGAAGATGACTTTTAGAACCCGGTATGGTCATTATGAGTTTTTGGTGATGTCATTTGGCTTGACTAATGCTCCGGCGGTATTTATGGACTTAATGAATAAGGTGTTTAGACAATACCTTGACATGTTCGTAATTGTGTTCATTGATGATAATTTGATCTATTTAAGGAGTGAGGATGAACATACCAATCATTTGAGGATTGTGTTGCAAATTCTTAAGGAACAACAACTTTTTGCAAACTTTAGCGAATGCGAGTTTTGGCTAAGGTCCGTAGCTTTTCTTGGGCATATTATTTCAAGTAAGGATATTGAGGTAGATCCTACTAAGATGGATGCGGTCAAGAGTTAGCCTAAACCTATATAACCTACGAATATTATGAACCTTTCGGTGAGAAGCATGAGTTTGCCAAAAGCACTCAGTGAATCACCGAAGTCTTCTTGTTCGCCCTTTGTTTGCACCCCTTGAACCCCCACTGAACTAAAACCTTCGATGGGAAACCCCTTGCTCGCCGAAAGGATTGGCAAGTCTTCCTGCAACTGATTGTCCTGGTTTTATTTGTCGAATATTTTCTAACTTTGCCTTGAAGCTTTGCAGACACGGCTAGACCTAAAGTTGCAGGGAGAATCATGCCACCCCGACAGATAAGAGTGAAAAATTTCAGGAAAGATACAAATGAAGCGAATCCTCCCAAGACAAGAAGTGAGGGCAAAAAGCCTAGTTCCAGCAAGAGATCTGTCCCCCAAGATATCACTTTCCCTTCACAGACTCGTGAACTCTACACAACTATACATTCCTTTTTGGCGGCTCATGACTTGGACAATTTTAGCAAGTCAGTTGCCGCTGAACCTTCTGAAATAGCTTTCGGGACTACTATCCAAGTCCAGGCTGACACATCGGGCACTGATGCCCAGACAGACGGAGTGACCACTTAGACAGGATCCCCTCTTTACCTCCCTCTCTGTCGTTCCTCAAATTACATTCTAGATATTTTATTATTTGCATTTGAGGACAAATTGTTTTTAATTGTGGTGGGGTGTGGCCCACCTTTGTGTGCTATATTCCTATTGGGTTGTGAACCATAATGTTGTGTTTTACACTGCTTCTTTTGGATGTTTGAGCTTGTGGCTTCTTTTATTTAATTACAAATGATTTTGACCCTACCAAAAATTTTAAATTTTCACCACCTCTCATATGTACATGATAGTGGTTGTTCTTTAGTAAATTTGTTTCTCGGTTTTGATCAATATCGATGACTTGAATAGTGCTCATAAATGAACGAACATGAATGTACGGCTACGATGAGACCAAATGAAGTTGCATAGAAAATATTTGAACTCTTTGCATCTAGTTGTGATTAGCCATGTATCAAACTGATTCTTTTGCGATGAACGTTACACTCTAGCAAAAGTGTGGAGTCTTGTTTGACTTTAGTGTCAATGCCTTGTGTGATGAGCTTACTGTGAACCTTGCATGACAACACCTTAAATTTTACCCGTTGGTCCGGTCGACTAAGTAAGGCTATCTCTTGATATGATCTTAGAAAACTTCGAAGAGTGTGAGCCAGTTTGACATATACCTCTTTTTTGGCCAACCTTGTGAGTATGTGAACCTCTCTTGAGCACCCCTTGAACCTTACCTTTCTTTGGAAGAAACTTGATGACAACATGACCTTTCTCAACCCACTACCCTTAATCCTCGTGAATTGTGGTTGATTGAACAGCCAACTTATGCCAGAAGCCTAAGTTGGAGGTGTTGTGAAAAGAAAAGAGAAAGTCAAGAAGTGCAAGGAAAGTCTCCGTTAACTCATGGTGTTGAGAAAAATGGAACCCCTCCATACAAATAAAAGAAAAAGAAAAAGAAAAAGAATGAAAAATAAAAGTTGTGGAATAATGTTTTAAAAAAAATACAAAAGAATTGGGGTTCCCGAATAATCCATGGAAAGTGAATAATGGGATGACTTATGAGCACTAAAGAAAATGATGAAGGAAGAGGAAACGAAGTGTTGTGAGCACCATTTTTCATGAGAATGAAACTCACTGAACCTAAATGACCATTCTTTTGCACTCAGCCCCATTACAAGCCTTGTAAAGACCTTTTGGATCTTGAGTGAGCTGAAACAAATGTCGATTGGAAAATACGAAACCTATGGGTGAAAGCAAGCATAGTGTTCTTCTTTAAGAGTGTGAGCGTTGCATTTGATTCCGTAGCTTTAAATTATTAAACCATTGTGTGTGAGTATGGAATCATCCTTTGTGTGAGGGCATTCAAATACTTTTGTTGAGCTTGAACTGCATTTGAAGCAAGTATTGCGCGCGTGAGATTCTTTGATAATGGTGTGTCACAACTTGAATCTTTGGGTACACAGTTGATCCTGGCATGTGTAAATTGAGTCTTGTTGTGTACATTCTTGATCAAGTCTTGTGTAGCACTGTTTGAGGCATCCTTTTTGAACTGCTGAACTTGAGTTTTCTTGAGGACAAGCAAAAGTTTAAGTTAGGGGTGTTCATGAGTCCACAAATTGGACTCATTTAGGGTTATATTTTGATAGAACTAGTGTCCTCAAATGCATATTTTGTCTCTATATCTGATGAAAATCATTAAGTTTCAGGTATTTGAGTTGAGAGACAAAGCATAGACGCTATCGAGCAAAAAAGAACAAAGTGGCTGAAAGAAGGAAGAAAAGACGGCCTGACGATTGCCTAATCCATTAGGCATGTCGCCGAAAAGTCTACAACCTCGCCTTTTGTTCCAGTGCACTGAGACCTGAAGGAAAAAGATAAGTTTGCGATGAAATGGAGTAGTCGGCGTGTCGCTGAACAATTCCGCGAAGCAGTACCATATCGCCCAACGACTCAAAACGCAAAGAGGCTAAAGGCTAAAGAAGGAAGGCGATGAAATCAACCAAACAGCGGATCGCCGAATGTATCGGCGATCCCGACTAACTTCATCGAAGGGTCCTTCGCAGCACATTTTCAACCACTATAAATGCTTGTTTCAATTTCTAGCTTAGCATCATATCACTATTATTCTTAAAACTTTTTACAGTTTTTTTAGAGAGTTTAAGTTTTAGAGGGTTTTGGAGACTTTGTTCTAAGACCTTGAAGATTCAAAGGGTTTCAACTCCAAGAAATTAGACTTGGGTCTCGAAGATTCTTCACTCTTGACGTGTTTTAATACCTAATCCTTCATACCTAGTTGATGGAAAATGATATTGGTATAAATTTTTATCTCTTTTACATGTCTAGGTAAAACCCTAATTCTTGGGGTGTGATTTTGTGAATATGGGTTAGATTATCTGTTGGGTCTTGCTTGTTGATGGTTTATTTGTTGTTTAAATGTGATTTCATTTAGTAGTTGTGTATGAACTTACTGGAGTTGTAGTTTCATATACGATTTCATCTTAGTGTTTTTGGCTTGCGCGAGAGAGAGGTCGTAAAACTAAGACTACTAAATTGATATCCGGTGGTATTAGGTCGACATGGGTTCTATTCGAGAGAGAGAATCCTAGTCGATCTCCCACACATTCAGCTCAAGAGAGTGAATGGGCTAAGGCAGAGGCTGTGCTTAAAGTGGCAACACGGTGTTCGAGAGAAACCAAGTCAATTCGGGGTAAGTTGCTCGAGAGAGAATTTACCCCCACTATAATGTAGCCTAGTCACAAATACTAAATAATTTAATATCAAAAGCATGTACACGACAGTTTAGTTTATCCCGTATTCCTATCACATTCTAATAATCTCATCTCTCTATCCAGTTTTCGTATATTTTCATTGTTTGTAGTTGTTAATTAATACAAAAACCCCCATTGATAATTGACGCTTGCATCACCCTCTTTAGATTTAGTATGTTTATATTCGATAATGTCTATAGCTATGACTAATTAGAACTAAATTTATTTTTTCTATTAATTCTCAAAACCACTCCCTTGAGACTTGACCCCAACCCTTCGTTAGGTTATATTACTATTGTACGATCGTAGACACTCGAATTGGAAGTTGTGTCTTGATTATACAAACATCATGTGTTTGCCTTAATGATTTGGAGGCATTACTTATATGATGTCCATGTTGATGTTTTCACCCACCACAAAAGTTTAAAATATGTGTTCAAGCAAAAGGATCTAAATCTTTGCTACAGAAGGTGGCTTGAGTTTCTAAAGGATTATGACAAGAGAGTTCTCTATTACCTTTCAAAGGAAAATGTGGTGGTGGATGCCCTGAAATAGTTGACTATCAATCGGTAGTGTTGCTTATGTTGAGGAAGATAAAAATGAGTTGGTTCTTGATGTTCATAGATTGGTCTGATTGGGTGTTCGGTTTGTTGATTATTATAAAGGTTGTGTTATTTTTCATAATGATTCAGATTGTTGAATTGAAGGAAGCGATGCTTAAAAAGTCTATTGAGGCTTTCTCCCAAAGGGGAGATGGTGTGGTTCAATATCATGGTCGTTTATTTGTTCACAATATCGATGACGTGAGACAGAAAATCTTATCAAAAGCCTATAGTTCTAGATAATTCATTCACCCGGAACAACCATAATGTACCGTTACTTGCAGGAGGTCTATTTATAGAATGGGATGAAGATGGATATTGTGGGATTTGTGGCTAAGTATCCTAATTGTCAATAACTGAAAGTTAAGCATCAAAAGTAGGGGGCTTTGTCCTAATATAATAGTATTCCTACTTGGAAGCGGGAATATTTGAATATGAACTTCATTGTTTGTTTACCCCGTATCCGGTGATAACATGACTCAATTTGGGTTATTGTAGGTCATATGACGAAGTTGACCCATTTCATTCCTGTCAAGGTTTCTTATTCGGCAGAGGACTATGCTAAGTTGTATCCAACGAAAATGGTTAGGTTGCATGGAGTGCCCCTATCCACTATCTCCGATCGTGGTACCGAATTCACATCTCAATTTTGGAAGTCTTTCCCAAAAGGGATTGGTACTCATGTTAAGCTTAGTAGGATCTTTCATCCTCAAACAGATGGGCAATCGGAGCGTACTATCCAAATTTTGGATGATATGTTGAGTTCTTGTGTGATTGACTTCAATGGTAATTGGGACAATCATTTGTCTTTGATTGAGTTTGCTTACAATAAAAGTTATCATTCAAGCATTGGTATGGCTCCATTTAAGGTTCTTTATAGTAGGAGGTTTAGATATCCTATAGGGTTGTTTGAAGTTGGTGAGATTGTTTAGATAGGTATCGACTAGGTACATGAGGCTATGGAGAAAGTTCAGCTAATTACAGAAAGTTTGAAAATGGCTCAAAGTCGACAAAACTCCTATGCCAATGTTAGCTAGACAGAAGATCTTGAGTTTGATATACATTATTGGGTCTACTTTAAAATTTCACCCATGAAGGGTGTAATGAAATTTGGAATGAAAGGGAAGCTTAGTCCCCGTAATGTGGACACATATTAGATTTTGAGGGGTATTGGTAAAGTTGCTTATGAACTTGATTTGCCTAATGACTTAACGTTGGTACATCCGGTTTTCCATCTCTCTTTGTTGAAAAAATGTGTTGGTTATCCGACATCCATTGTACCATTGGAGAGTATTGGTATAAAGGAGAATGTTTCTTATGAAGAAGTTCAAGTTGAGATTTTAGACCGCCAAGTAAATTGCTGAGGAATAAGGAAGTTGCATATGTGAAAGTGTTGCGGAGGAATCAAAGGGTTGAGGTTGCTACTTGGGACGTTGAGGCCGATACGATATCCTGCTATCCCCATCTCTTTCCTCCGATCCTAATTGAGCTTGAGGTATTTAGCTCCTCACTTTTCATTCTTTAGGATTCATGTGTCTTAGTCATTCTCATGTTTCCTCATGCATGCATTATCATGAAGATTTGATTTTTAGGATTTTGAATTAGTTTGATTGATTGCTTTATGATTATGTGCAATTGAGCATGATTTGCATGTTTGCCTTATGAAATTATGTTTTGAATGTGTTGTAGTATGGTGTTGATGTTCCTCCTTGGTTATGTGCATTTTTGTGTAGTTGCATTCATGTTGGGCTATTAAATGTCTTTATCTACCATTCTTTTATTGCCTTGAGTTCCATTCTAGGATAAATTTTCCCAAGGAGGATATATTGTAACACCTCGGATTTTAAAAGGGAAGAGACTGCATTAAATTGCAGCACGAGGTTCAGGTCTACGAGACCAATCTATGGCTCGTAGGATTTTGTACAGGTCATAGACTCATCTCATAGAAAGGAGGGAAATAAAATTTTCAATATCAACTCCCAGTACCTCTTTCTATGGTTCACTAGGATGACCTGTCAATCTTTGTACGAGCTGTAGATAGGTCTCGTAGGTAGGTCTTAGACTTGGTGAATTTTTAATGGCTCAAGTTTGTTTTTACAGTTGGTGTCTATGGACCATAGAAAGACCTACGAGCTGTAGATAGGGTGTGTCAAAATTTAGTCCAAAATTAAGGTTTCTAAACTTTTCTACGCTTGAGCCGGTCTGTAGAATGTTCTACGGATCGTAGGTCTAAATCATAGACGGGCTTCAACAGTTATTTTAAGAAGCTTTGAGTCTTTTTCCTAATTGTTTTAAATCAAAGCTATGTCGTTTTAGACTTCATCCTAAGGCCTATATAATGCATTTTGAGTTCTAAATTACCCACTCAAACCCTATTCTCCTAAATCTCAAAAACCTAACAAAATTCATCCTCCCCAATTTATCTCAAGATGAAGGAAGACGAAGAACCTAGGGTTAATTCAAGTTCATCAATCCTCCAATCTTTTTAGGATTGAAGTATCAAGGTATATGGGTATTTAACCATGGAATCCATTCCTCCATGGGGTCCAAAAGGTTCTAATTTCTCAATTCAATTTCAATTGATCAAGTTAGGATTTCAATTCAATATTTATGGATTTCATTCAAGTATGAGTTATTATTGTTGATTACTTCTTCTAATGCATGATTCATGTTAATACATTATATTTAGTTGAAATTATGTTGAACCATGCCTAATTTATGATTTTCAGCTATGAACATATGATGAGCCCATGAACTATGAATTTAAGAAGATATGCATGTTTTTATGATATGATTGCAAAGGATTTGGGGATGCTTTGCAAAGAGAGTATCAATGTTAGTGTGAAAGATTTTCTCACATGATATTATGATCATTATTATAAAAGATATTTCTCACATACGAATTCACATTGATGAAAGGTTTTCTCATCCACGTTGAATTGTGTTTAGGGAGCTATTCAATGTTTTGTTCTTGAAAGATGTGGATTTGTATCGATCATTGCATTTCCTATGTTCTATTGATAGTTGAATTTTATCTATTCTGTTGGGCGTTTAGACTTACCACCGAGGGGGCTTTGAGGTGGAGGCTCAAATAGGATAGTCTCTAGTAGCAACCTCTAGTCCCATACTACGAGCCCCATTACGATTATCTTAAATACCTAGCTATTGGATCTACTTTACCAAAAGTTGATATGTATTATTCTACCTTGGGAAATAAATTCCCCTTCTTTTGGTATGAGGGATATATCAGATTCAATGATATAGCTCTCATGGTCTTATTATTAGTTAAACCTAATATCCCACAAAATGATTGTGTTTCTTCAAAGTTTTTCTTATGTCCTTTATATTAATGTATTTGACTATATGTCATGATTCACATGTCATTTCTCCTTTAAGCTTTTAAATGTTTAAATATTGGTCATGCCTTACACGTTTAAGTCATTCATGCTATCATGCCTATTTTATGCATATTGCCCCATACTTATGTCTACATTGTTTTACTAATGTAGGGTCTGCCATTCCTACCTCCCATACTCATAGCTAGTTTGTTCCCTTGGCTTTGAAGATTGATGAGTCCTCATGTTCAGAGGAACAAGATAATTTTATAGCTTTATGTCATTTCCGTTTTCATACTTTGTGGTGTTATGTATGGGTTACATCCCAATAACTTTCTTTACGATGTATTAGATGGCTTATTGAGACTTATGTTAGAATTCTGCCTTGTCAAACTCTTCCGGAATATGAAATGCTAATTTTGAAATCTTTTATATAATTTATCTTATATGACGTATGCTAAGTGGCTTGTGTAGGGTCTCTTGGAGTCCTATACCCCATGTTGCACCTAGGTATACTTTGGTTCGTGACAATTACTCGCAAGTTCACAAATGATAAAAATATGTAATGCAATGAAATGAAATGTCAAGTATACTGATGCATTTCACCTAACGATACACACATGTTATATTTTAGTCCGGGAACCATGGGGGACATGTATGTCCATGCATCTTTCGTGGTGTGCCAAACAACCCTTGAATCAATATATCCATCACGGCGCATGACACGACCCTCGATAAAAGAATTCATTGTGGCATACGACATGTCCCTCAAATCATAATATCCTTCGCCGTTCGTGACACGTTCCTCCAAACTGTACATCTCTTATTGCTTATTCTTTCTCAATTCAGATAATACTTGTCACAACTATATCTCAAAACCAATGCAAATGACAAGTTCACACACTTAATGATGAGACGACCATTTCCATACCAGTGCACAATTTACAACAATACAATCATCATACAACATCAATAATGAATCAATATATCTTTTCAATCATTCTCAACACATCATACATCAATATATAATCAAGTTACCTTTTATTGCCCTTTTACTCATTAGGATCATTCAATATGAATACGCCAGCCAATCACAAAGTCCCATTATTCTCCAACACACACCACAAGAAAATACACGATTATATACACTTAACAAAGGTCAAGAAATCCACTGGCCTAAAATAATTGAACAATCACTAAGAAACTTGAGTCTTCCCCTTTCGTTGGGCTTTCAAATCAATGCAATTTATTCAAATAAATAATCACCATAAGATTTTGAAGCTAACAACAGTCATATTACTATATGTCTAGCCTAGACTAGAAAATTCATCCAAATCTATAATCAAACTCTTAAATCTTGATGCCAACTAATATGCCAAGTCTCACATTTTCCCAAAATTTTGAACCTAAGGATAAGTATTAATTTTTCCAAATAAAATAAATCTAATGATATTCATGTAATATAGTATACCTAACATTAAAATACATGTACCAATATGTTGGGAATGGATCATAATGTGCTGACCATGAAGAAATTTGCAACTCAAAAATAAATACAAAATAAGTAACCTCTAATAACGAAACAATATTTTAATCCACAATCACTTCCATTCTATTATCAATGTTAATCACACCCATTCTACTACCACCGCCAATCATTGCCTTATCATTGCAATGATTGTTCCACTCCATCTTGTTATCATCTTAGGCCCCAAAATCACGGATAACCTCACTCAATTTGCAGCAATTGACTTCTTATTTTATTAACCTAATAGTATTATAATACTATTATTCGTATATTCAACAAATAATGTCAATAGACATAAAATTGGAAACTCACCTAAAGTTTACATGAATCTTTGTCGCTCTTTGCTGATGCCTCAACAAAAGTTTTGTTGGACAACAATTTCTCCTTTCCCCCTCTTTAAAAAGAAAAAGCATGAACTAGAAGTGTTATCAATTAAATAACCCTAGTTAAATGAATAGCTCGAAATTCCAAAAAATGACCTTCTAGGTCAATACATCTTAAGATATGGATGAAAAACTTTAAAATTGAGTTATGTCATTACACACATTTATTAATTTTGTACATACCGGTTTAAAAAGTTAACATTAATTTACGTGGACACTCGTGCAACACACGTGTCTCAGAACTAGTTATAGTAAAAGTGAGTTTGTGCAGTGATGACTTATGTGTAAGGTATTAATTAAAATAAATTCCATGGAAAATCTTTTCTCAAAAATAAGTTAGTTTCGAACTTATATTCTCATGTTTGGTAGGTGAGTGCAAAAACATTGGTTTCCTAAATCCATGATGGTGTACTTATTTATTTAGGGCTAGGGTTAAGGAGGAGAACAAACCAATTGGCTAAAAAATATATTAGCATCCCTTATGGGTTGACCCAACCCAATAGATATTTCCAACAATAATTATTTGATTTAAATTGAAAATGAAGAAGAAAATATCAACTTAATAAATAAGATTTGAGAATGGTGTTATAAAAATAGATCAAGTTCAGATAAGTTTAGATGAAGAGTAGATTAATGACTTTTACAGCAATAACAGAGTTAAAAATGTATTTTTAATATATGGATGGAAACTATAAAATGAACTCTTTCATTACACACATTTTTGATATTACTAGGCTTACCGCACGTGCATTGCACGTGGTTGCCACGTCTTGTCACAATCAACTTTGGGCTTCACTGTAGCCCATCTGCCGTTGTGGCAGTGTTTTAGTCGCAACTGCGAACTTCTCTGTGGGAACCATTTCTTTGCAAGTGCAAGGATAAATTATTATTTGACTTTTGTAGGGGCGGCTCTATTTTTGGAGATGTTGGATCGTATAAAGTAGTAGGCACATATTGTCCTGTTGGGTTTGACAACCCCTGTGGCACTGTTGGGAGTGTTTCAGGACCATTGGAAGATCTTTAATTGAATTTCAGAAACACGAGTTTAAAGGTCTAATATTCTAAGGCAGTAATAGGGTCTAGAGGATGTAAATGGCATGGCTATTCGTTTATTGGTGAATTTGGATGCTTGTTGTGATATAGACAATTTGTTTGTTGTTGAATCTGCACTGGTTCATTTTAAAGAGAGGTTAGCTAGTAGGTACATTTGCTGGTGGATGGTCGTTGGTGACTGTCCATGATGTGATTTTTGGAAGTCATGTCTGTTTGTGAAATATTTTGATAATGGGCAAATGTTTATGGTAACGTGAGGTGGCTGTGCATTTGACATGTATGCCAAGTCTTGACATCCCTATACATGGAGAAGTTTATTGATAATGTGTATTTCAGTTGTACAGAATATGACTTTGTATTTTATTATTCAGTACGCCATAATTAGTGTTGGGTCACACAACTTTGCGTTGTGTTGTAACACATGTATGGGTGAGGGTCGCATTATAAATTTGTTGTTATTACATTTGTTTGTAAGTAATTCTGCAGGACTTAACAGTTTGGGTTGTTAGTTATGTTATTTCATGAAAAACAGGTCCCCTTGAAATAGTGTATAATAATTTAACTGGATATTTACATAATTGAATCTACACAACAGTAATGTCATATTTGGTAGTTCTCTGGTGTTGTTCATATAGTCTCTTCTTCCACCAAACTTTTGAATACATCCAATTAATCTTTCATTTTCTTCAATTTGTGTGTATGTTTTTCCATGTTTGATTTCCTCCAATTCTTAGTACTAATCAAATTTCGCCTAAAACTTCCTTGTACATAATATTTCTTGTGCACGTCCCTTTGTGCCGATCTTGTTGTTCAGTCATGACCAATACTTTTTTTTCTCCATAGATATTCCTCTTGATAGTGCTATGTACAGTTGGCTATGTGAGAAAACATGTTGTGGTAGGTACAATCCAACATTCGGTACTGTTTGGCCTTGTGCTTTATTTATTGTCATCGCAAAACAAAGACGTATTGGAAATTTTTCCGAATAAATTTGAAATGATATCCTTCATTCTCGGGGCACTTGCTTTGTGGCATATTCTCCTATTGTTATTTTCGCATGTATGACATTCTTGTCAAAACCTCTACAAATTAATCGGATCCTATTGCACAAACCATTTTAAGGGGTCTAGATTTCTCAGCATCATGATGGGCGCATTTTCTTTTAGCACTAACCTTATTTGTACAATGTAAAGAATCATTAATTGTTATGTATTTGTAACCACACAATTGTTGACTTCTCTTTTGCGCTATGAAGTAACATAATAAGACATTTGTAAAAGTTTAGAAGGATTTGATAATATACCTACGTGGTGGGAGTCCATTTGTTGTTAAGGTGTTGAGGTATTCTTACTGATAGTAGTTGTTGCTATCATCTTCCGCTGAGTCAAAACTGATATATGTTTTGGTTTCTCCAGGGAATTTCCCAATAATCATTTCATTTAGGTTATCTACAAATTCATTTCTACTGGCTAGGATTGCCAGTTATGTTATATAATCAGCAGATCTGTAATTTTGTTAAAGCGATGGAAATATTTCCCTGACCAATGATTCTTCTCGATTACTATCCGGACTTAGTTGGACAGTCATTTGTTCTGGAAGTGCTATTAAATTATTCTTTATTGTGGTTTCTTCTCCATTTCCAATACGAAGCAAAAAGTCATTCAAAGTTGTATCTGCTCTTGCTCGCATATTTAATGAAAATATATATCTCATAAATATTTAGCTATTAAATAAATAATAAAAATTAAACTAATACAGACTTCAACCACTGTTGTTAGAAGTCATACGAACTTTTCTTCGTTGAAAATACTGAAATATTAAGAAATGGTAAATTAGTAAAACAAAAGGGCAATCTTTACATAGTAATAACTATTTTGAAGCAAACTTCCTAACAATCTAAATTACATCAGTAGCATTGATAAATAAAGTAATTCTTTTGTCTTGATCATCAAAAAAACAAATCGTGGCAATTCTCTAACTCTTGAGAAGTTTAATAATTTTGGGAAAAGATATTCAGAAACATATATCTACATCATAAGAGAAATTGTTGACAAAAACAAATGAATTTAGACTACAATAAAAATTAAACTAATACAAACTTCAACTGGCATTACTACAACTCACATGAACTTTTCTTCATTGAAAATACTAAAATATTAACAAATAGTAAATCAGTAAAACAAAAGGGCAATGTTTATATTGTAATAAATGTTTTAAAGCAAACTTCCTGACAATCTAAATCACATAAGTAGCATTGACTAATAAAATCATTCTTTTGTCTTGGGCATCAAAAATCCAAATCATGACAATTCTCTAACTCTTGAGAAGTTTAATAATTTTGGAAAAAGATATTCAGAAGCATATATCTACAACACAAGAGAAATTATTAACAAAAACAAATGAATTTAGACTACAATAAAAATTAAACTAATACAAATTTCAACTGGCGTTATTACAAGTCATATAGACTTTTCTTTGTCGAAAATACTTAAGTATTAAGAAATAGTAAATCATTAGAACAAACGAACAATGTTTATATAGTAATAACTATTTTGAAGCAAACTTTCTGACAATCTAAATTACATAAGTAGCATTGATAAATAAAGTAATTTTTTTGTATTGAGCATTAAATAACAAATCGTGACAATTTTCTAACTCTTGAGAAGTTAAATAATTTTTGAAAAAAATTGTCAAAAGCATATATCTACATCACAAAAGAAATTGTTAACAAAAACAAATGAATTTAAAGTGCATCATGTTAACTTCATATATTGGAACATTACATACTCATGTATATACTAAGTAAAAAAAATAATTATTATATCATCAAAATTATTTTTTCCTCAAGTACTCGAGGTTAAAGAATATACCCTCTTAGGATAGAACAATCTACTTTATCAGAATAGTGGTACCTCATATTCCACTAAGCTACGAACTCACTCAACGACAATAAATCACACAATTTTTTTAAAATGCATGAAGATGAAGAGTAGAAGATTAAAAAAATTTGTAGTTGAAAAATGAGAGGAAACTCCTCTATTTATAGTCAATGAAGGGTAGTATGAACAAGTGTTTTTTGTGTCTTATCTGAAAAGTAAAGACCTTTCCAAGAAGTCACAACCCTTAGGAAAAGTCACAACTCTTTGAAAAAGTCACAACTCTTTGAAAAAGTCACAACTCATCGAAAAAGGCACAACTTAAGTTTGAGATATTATAGTAATTTAACATTCAAGTTAGGAGTTCATGCTTTTAAGGAAATATAGATATAGATATAGATATATACCTCTTTAAAAAATGTACACTAATTTTGGATGGACATGTATGCAACACACGTATTCCAGAACTAGTTTTTTCCTAGAAGTTTCAACCTTGTTGACTATGACAACAGTCGCGACTATAAACAGACTCGTGACTATGGCAGGGCGGTACGCTCTGCTCTCTCGCGACCCCTACTCTAATCAAAAGACTAAAGGCCCCTACTAAAGATAGGTCGCCAAACTACGACCGAGAGTTTCGCCTTTTGAAGCGCCAGTCGCATAGGGCGACCGAGAGTTATACTAAAAGTGAGTTTTTGCAGTGATGACTTGTGCGTTTGGCATGAAGGAAAATATTTTCAATGGAAAATGATTTCCTAGAAAATATTTCTTAGAAAATAAGTTGGTTTTTAACTTATTTTCTAATGCTTGGTTGGTGAGTGGAAAAATATTGTTTTCCTGCATCCTTCAAGGTGCATTTATATATTAATGGCTAGGGTTAAAGAGGCGGATAAACTAATAAACTAACATGATTATTCGAACCATTAGGGGTGTACCCAACCTAATACATAATTCCAAAAATAACCATTTCACGTAGTAAAAAAATGAAGCAGAAAAAATAAACAAAACAAATAAGATTTGAGATTGTTGTTAAAAGGTTAGATCAAGTTCAAAACTATTTGACTTTAATAGAAAATGAAGAAGAAAAAATCAACTCAACAAATAATATTTGAGATTGGTGTGATAAAGTTATATCAAGTTCAAATAAGTTTTGATGAAGAGTTGATTAGTGACTTTTGTAGCAATAACATAGTTAAAAATGTGTTCACAATAAGTGGATGCAAACTATAAAGAAGAATTCTCTCATTGCACACATTTGTTAATATTTTATATACTGATTTAAAAAGTTAATACTTATTTACATGGACACACGTGTCCGAGAACTAGTTAAATAAAAAGTTAGATCATGCAGTGATGACTTATCTGCACGATCAAAGGCAAGCTAACAATCACAATCAAGAAAAGGAAAGAAGATCTCATCCAATCAAGAAAGACGTATCTTCAGCAAATGAAGTGACAATGCCGCACATATCAAGGAATCTGGAAAGGAAGGCAAGTCATGTCAAGAAAGGGAGAATATCATGAACTTATATAATAAGGACATAATCTCAATCAAACTCAATCAAGGAATCCCTTCAAATCCTTGATTGAATGAAATACCCTTTGGTTTTCCTTAAAAGAGCGAAAGAGCTTCTTATTTAAACCAACCTTAGGACTAGGAGAAGTCTATGCACTTCTCTTGAACATCATCAACTATCTTTCTTTCATCTTTCACAAAATATTTTCTTACCTCTATATTAAATCGTAAAGAAAAAATAAGGACATATAGTCTTACGTTATACAGGTAGAGGTTGTGTCAAAATATTACAAAACAGTGAGGGTTTAGGTTATTCAACTTCACTATAAATCACCCCTTTGAAAGCTTTTAAGGAAATCCTTGAAACCCAAGAGGACTGGAGGTAGGCACCACATTGGTGTTACGAACCAGTATAAAACTCTCGTAGTCATTTACTTTCTGCTTTTTATACTTGCACTTTATATTATAACTAATTTGCAGGTGAGTCAACTATCCTTTAAAGGAAGTCGACTAAGGAGTTTTTAATTCAGGGGGGGGGGGGGGGGGGG
>JAJOOD010018380.1:0-41434 GCA_029582525.1 Solanum tacnaense
TTGAAATATTTTTTAAAAACAAACTTTTAATTATTTATTTTTTGGGGGGAGGGGGGGAGTGTGGGGCTGGTGGTTGGGGGTGGTCGAGGGTGGGGTGGGTGAAAATAAAATTTTTGAAATTAGAAATATTTTCTACAAAACAAACTTTAATTTTATTTTTTTTGGAGGTGGGGGTGGGGGGTGGTAGGGGGCTGGACGGAGGGGGGTGGGTCGGGTGAGGGTGGGATAAAAAAATTGAAGTTGAAAAATATTTTTTTAAAATAAGCTTTAAATTTACTTTTTCAGCAAATTTGTTTTTTGAGTTTTTCAACAAAAAAATTGTAATTTGAAATTGGTGGAAAGTTTTGGAAAATGTTTTCCTTGATTTTTGAAGGAAAGTCATTTTCCTTGAATTTGAGGAAAATGAGTTGATTTGGAAAACATTTTCCAAAACATTTAACCCAACCAAACATGAGAAAATTGGAAAACATTTTCCGGAAAATGTTTTCCTTCATACCAAACACACCCTCAGACTAGGAAGCGTTTATCCTAGGAGAAAATGAAAAATAATGGTTTCAGACTAGGAAGCATTTTCCTAGGAGAAAATAAAAAATAACGGTCTCAGACTAGGAAGTGTTTATCCTAGGAGAAAATAACTAAATCCCATTATGTAGGAGGGTCCTGCTAATCCATTGTCCACGAGGGTCCTGCTAAACTAATCCCATTATGTAGGAGGGTCCTGCTATTGTAAATCTCATTATGTAGGAGAGTCCTTCTAATCCTATTTTCTAGGAGGGTCCTTCCAGTCCCATTATGAGGAGGGTCCTGTTAATATAAATCCCATTATGAGGAGGTTCCTACTAATCCCATTATGAGGAGGGTCCTGCTAATCCCATTATGTAGGAGGGTCCTGCTAGTCTCTTTATGAGGAGGGTCCTGCTAAACTAATCCCATTCTGTAGGAGGGTCCTGCTAATCTAAGTCCCATAATGTAGGACGGTCTTGCTAAACAAAATCTCATTATGTAGGACAGTCCTATTAATCCCATTATGAGTAGGGTCCTGCTAATCCCATTATGAGGAGGGTCCTGCTAATCCCATTATGTAGGAGGGTCTTGCTAGTCCCATTATGAGGAGCGTCCTGCTAATCCAAATTCCATTATGTAGGAGGGTCCTATTAATCCCATTATGAGGAGTGTCCTGCTAATCCCATTATGAGGAGGGTCATGTTAATCTTATTATGTAGGAGGGTCCTGCTAGTCCCATCATGAGGAGGTTTTTGCTAATCTAAATCTCATTATGTAAGAGGGTCCTGTTGATCCCATTATGAAGAGGGTCGTGCTAATCCCATTATGAAGAAGGTCCTGCTAATCCCATTATGTAGGAGGTCCCTGCTAGTTCTATTATGAGGAGGGTCCTGCTAAACTAATCTCAATATGTAGGAGGGTCCTGCTAATCTAAGTCTCATTATGTATGAGGGTCTTGCTAAACTAAATCCTATTATGTAGGAGGGTCCTTCTAATCCAATTGTCTAGGAGTGTTCTACTAATTCCATTATGTGGAGGGTCCTATTAATCTAATTCACATTGTCCTGGAGGGTCCTGCTATACTAATCTCATTACTTAGGAAGATCTCGCTTAACATAATCATCAAATAGAATCACCACAACATTATTTTTGCCCCAGTTTACACCAGAAAAATATCATTTAAGCTATTAGCATAAATGAGAAATACTAATACCAAAAGAAAATGCAAGAGATCGATGCAATTAGGGTGTTTGTTCCCTAGAAATGAGAGATGGTATCTCTAGGGTGTTTGCTCCCTAAGGTCAAAATGCAACTAGATTGTTTGTTCCCTATAAATGAAAGATGATGCATCTAGGGTGTTTATTCTCTAAGGTCAAAATGCAAATATTGTGTTTGTTCCCTAGTAATGAGAGTGATTTCTTTTTTAACAAATAAAAATCTGCCCTAATTTTTAAATTGAGGAACTTTGAAACTCTTTTATTTTATCATTTTTTCAATTTTTAAAAAAATCTAATTTCATTCCTTCAAGGATATTAAATTTTATTCTGTGAGATCGAGCCCTATTGCAAGACTGCCTACGTATCTTGTATAGCAAGAATCAGTTCAAACGTAGTTCATAAAAATCGAAAATATTTTTCTTTTTCTTGATTTTTCCTACAAAAGACATCTTTTGAGAAACGAATCAGTTCATGGTTGACAATGTTTTGACTTTAGTTGGTACCAACAATTAGTATGATGCACATGAATCACGTTCAACTACTTTCAGATAAATTTGAGGTCAACTTTGAGTAATCTCTATAGTTTCAAATGGTATCTCAAACATACTTAAGTATTTACACGATGAGTTCATCTTGCCTAAGTTAAGGGATAAAATTATTCATATCCTTATATTTCAAGTGCCCTCGCAACAAATGAAGTCCTTTTTTCACACACTATAGAATAATTTAGATCGTAGGACATCTTTTGTAACTCTCACTCTAAAAGATATTCAATGCATGAGATTGAGATACCATACGCTTGGCCCTGATGTAAGTATCCACTAATGTGAGAACACCAAAAATGAGATCAAATAGGACTTGTCATTGACTTGTAATGTAGGCTTAGGAAAATGTAGGATATTCATTTGGGATAAAGTGACTATTTCCTCCTTAAAATTTGCACAATGCTCTCAATATTTTTTCATTTTCACATTTGACCTTTGTTTTCTTGAAAGTTTCTCCTCATTTATTTTATTCTTTTTTTCTCATTTTCTCTCCTTTTTGTTGAGTTTTTTTTCTTCATTTTTCATTCTAGATTTTCTTTGTCATTTTTTTACATATTTGGCATTTCACTTTGTTACCCAACTTAGGTCTTTGGCATTGTGTACATAATTGATAGTGAGCTTAGGGAGGTGAGACCAATGAATAATGAATTTATGCACTCAAAAGGATATATGCTAAGATGTGACTATTCAAATAAAAACGTTTTATGCTCAAAATGAGAGTTATATGGATAACATGTCATTTGGTAAGCTTGAAAGGCGCAATCGGATCAAAGAAAGCCTATAATTCTTTCTCAAGTTAAATGTTGCTCAAAATTTCATCTCAACCAACATTCGGGCAAAGTTCTAGATCAACAAAGTCATGCCATTGAACTTTATATCTAAGGCTCACCACACAATGCACCTTAAACAATGATGTCGAATTTCCTTAACTTTAAGCAAGATAATTTCTCAAGTATTACATAAAAATATTAAGAAGTACCAAAAGAAGTCTATAGGTCACGTACAACAAAGTTGGTCTGTCTTGCCAAATAGTTTTAACACTTTTCCTTTTCTTTATGCATACTTCTAAATATGTTGGTACCAATCAACTCAAGAATTTTTTAAATTATTTTTAAGAAAATAAATAAATATTGTACCCTAATTTTTTTTTTTTTTAAAGATAAGAAAGAGAAACATTTTTATTTGAACCTTGAATAAAAAAAATCCTTTTTTTTGCCCTAGTTTTTGTGATGAGGAAATTTTAGATTTTTTCTTGGTTGGACTGAACCTCGCAATAAGGCTACCTACGTATCTTGTCAAAGCAAGAATCAGGTCAAACGTAGTTCCGGAAGTTTTGATATGTGAAGTAAAAACTTTTGTTTTATTTATTTTTTGAAAAAGGGTAAAAATCCTATTTTTAGAAAGAATAAAAAATATTTCTTCTTATTATTATTTTTAATTTTTTTAAATACGAATTAAGATTTTTTTTTGAAATTTTAAATAAGGATCACCAAAACCGAGGAGAGTTGCCTACGTATCTCAAAGAGGTGAGAATCATGTGTGTGTAATTCATTCAAATTAGACAGTTAAAAAAACTTTAAGATATTGACTTGACTTGAGAAATGCATTATTTTTCAAAGAATTATTGAAGAAAAATCTTTTGGTTGTTTTAAAATGTAACAATTTTCCTCTTTCGGTAATTTCAAAGTATTTTTGATATCATTTATCTACTTTGAAACCACAAAAGAAACTAAATATAATTTATTTATTTGTTTTTGTAATTTTTGTTAAATAGTGAATAATCATTCATTTAAAAAAAGAAGAAGGTATAATAACTTCTAAAAGAAGAAATATTTTTATGTTTTCTCCCTTTTTCTTATTTTGTAAAAGTCGAATGATAACATTTTCTCTTATTCCACTAATCGCACTAAAATGGATCAACTTGCCAAGACTTTCTGAATAAATGCATTTTCATATTGCACATAAAATGATCTAAATGGTAAAATACGATAGGGGTACATGTGCTAGACGGATACAACCCTTGTGTCGAGTCCAACTAAGTCAAATGGAAATAAGCAGAGCCTACTAGGGATAACTATGTCTGTATATAGAAAAAAGTTCAAGCATTTATGGTAATACTTTGACTTTTTTTTTTAAGGAAAAAATAAACTTCAAATAAGGAAAGAAAATCAGGGCAAAATCTTACAAATCTCCCCTTTTGGCTGGATTTTCTTAACAAAACTTGATCCGTCTTCTTCATTGTATGATAATCTTTGTTTTTCACATAGTTTTCATCACTGTTGCTTGTCATGGTTAAAAATAAAGTTTAAAATATATGAGTTAAAGTGGTTTAAAAATATTTTATTTTTATTTTAAAAGATGTAGTAGCAGGAATGTTGAAAATATGGTTTAAATCTCTTCTTCACATGTAGCTGGAAAAAAATCTTCATTATCATCAAATTTATTGCAAATTGATTTGAAACCGTGTTGAACCTGTCTTCAACCTCGTTACATTGGATCATTGAACCATGTGCTGTGATACTACTTATTGGGTTCGAAAGTGATTAGAGCGTCATGCAGAAGCTTACAATTGCAAATCATATTGTTGATAAATTAGACGACAAAAACTTATACTAAAACATAATATTATTATATTAGAACTAATATAAGAGAAAAATATTAAAACTATTGAGAGAATAAATCTCTCCATAAACTAAACTCTTAAATATCTACATTCTGGAAGTTATTGTGTTATACTATGAGAATAGGGATCTTACGAGGTGTTGCATTAGCTAAAGATGCAAAAATGTAGTATGAGTATCAAAATATGGGGTAATCAATAAGCATCATTTAGAAGGATCTTAAATATTAATAAGCAACACGATAGTTCTAACAAAGAGTCTGACATAAAGCTAGAAGTAAACAGGTACTATCGACAATAAAGACAATAACAGTTCTACCTATACAAGTCAATCAATTAGACAAAGAGATGCAATGCACATATGGCCAATGCATGTTTAAAGCAAAAAGTTTTAGAATTATCTCGCTAGTTGTCCCGTGGATCCATGAGACAACTACGAAATCCACCTCAACTCCAACTACAAACGTAATAAAAAGGAAAAATCCAGAATTCAGTCTATGGGCCACTAGAGTTATCAACATATGCATAAGAAGGCAAACTAGTACATTTACTCCCAAAATCAAGTTACCTGCAGTAAAAATTAGTACACTTAGTAATCTTGCTTCGTTAAAGCTAAAATCAATAGCAAACATAGTAAAACCCAGTAAGTTTTCTGAAAGCCTCTTTTCTTTCCAAAACCATGTTAAGTATGCCATGAACATGATTTCAGACCAACACTGTCAATCCATTCTCAAAACACACACCACTGGGTATACACATGTCACATCACAGTAGTACTAAATTGGAACTCTGGCCAGTCCACATTTATGGCCTCAGACCCAACACAATTCAATCAATACAATGATAAACCCAAAGAAAGACTAAGAAGGCACATAACACACCAAATCAATCAGCACACATAAATATCTAAGTTTCATGTCACCTAAGAGCATTTGAGGATCTAAAACGATAAACAAGCTAAGAATCAACCTAAACTAAGGCTCATTGACTACAATCTAACATTAAATAACCTGAAAATGGCCAGAAGTGTTGACTAAAGATCATGAAAGCCTACGAGTTAAACCTAATCCTTCATAACGATTAAACTACTCAAATTAAAATGTAATCTTGCTAATCTAGTTTAAAAGAGGGAAATCATAACCTACCTCAAGGTTGAAACCGCACTAGAACCTCAACTCAGGAGCTTTTCCTTTCCAAAAAAGCCTCCAAACGGGGCCACACTAACAACAACATGATGGGAATGCCAAAATAAGAAAAACAACACCCATATCAATAGAAATTTGAAAATGAAAAAATGACCTCAAAATACAATCATGGGAATAATGCACAAAATTACAAGCTCGACTCCATCACGAGGTCCCAAAAGACTCAAGGAGCTTGTTCCCCGAAAATGGGCACAATTCGAACAATAAGTGAGCCAAAACAGCCCCCACCAAATCTTAACTTAAAGGGACCTAAAATGAAAAAATATGTGAGAAATTGATGAAATTACAAACATGTATGGAAGAACTCTCAACCACGAAGCGTGCCCACGCGATTACCTGATCAATCCCAACAAGAATCAAAGAAAACTCCAAGATTTGCCCTCATAATCGCCAAAAGACCAACACATTTAAAGAACTGCCAGGGATTTCACTTTCCACAAATAGGGAATATTTTCCTTGAATGCGTAGGTCAGAATCTTTGAACCTACACAATTACAGAAAGAGTCCCATGAAAGCACATACATGAGAAGCTTCACCCCATGAATGTGGAATTAACACCCTTCACGATTGTGGAGACCACATAGTCAATACTCTTTGAACGAGAGGCTCCTCATTCAAACGTAGAGGGCACGTCAATCACAACTCCGCAAACTTGGGCAAGGGACTGTAATCACGGAGGATAAAATAATATTGCACCAGCAAAACTACATCAACACTTCACCAAATTGAAGTAATCCCCCGATGGGGGCTCGACATTCATTTGGAACCCAGTGAATGCAAATGAACTATATTAACAAATCATAATAGACATTTTGGAATGAACAAAATTGATGAAACCACTAACAAAGATCGTATCATCAAAATATAGACCCAAGTCAACACTTGCAAGGAAAACACAAATAAAACGACAAATGCAAAAAAATCATCCCTATCACCTCGAGATCTAAGACAAAGGTCGTTTCATACAAAACTCGGCATTCTAGAGTAGACTACGTTGTCATAATTCCCATCCAAGTCTGCTTACCAAGAATGTTTGCTGAAGTCAAACTTTGACTTAAACTTCAAAGTTAATATGCATAACAACACAAACTCAAAATGAGGACCTCGAGACCCAAACCAACCATCCTACTAGACCAAAATGGACCTTCCAGAGCTGATGGTACTATCGAAAATCAAATACGACTTAAGATTTTCTGGATGTTGACTAAAGTCAACTCTTTCACTTAAGAACTTTCAAAAACAGAGCAAATTTCAAACCAAACTCTTCCAACGACCTTGGGAAGCATGCCACCCATTCCAATACCATATAAATACAACAAGGAAGCTAAATGGAGGGTAAATATAGTAAAAGAATGCAAAAAACCAAAAATGATTACGAGGGTCATTACAACATCCACTACTAAAAGGAGCTACGTCCTCGAAAGTTAATTAAAATGAAGTATATAAAGGCTCAAAAAGGTGAAGATAATGGGTCCACATGTCAACCTCGGCCTCCCAAGTAGCATCCTCGACCAAAAAATTCCTCCATAAGACCTTCACTAATGGAATCTCCTTAGATCGTAATCTCCCAACCTGCTTGTCTAGGTTAGCTAAAAGCTCCTTCTCAAATACCAATGGCTTAACAATCTATAAAAAATTACATTGAAGGATGTGAGATTCATCGGGAATATACCGCCTCAACATAGAATATGAAACATGGGGTGAACATCCTAAAGAGCTAGAAGTAAGGCTAAATAAGATACCTCTCCTATCAACCTCAAAATCTTAAAAGGGTTGATGAACCCGAGGCTAAGCTTGACCCTACTACAAAATCGCATCGATCTCTTTATGGGAGACCCCTACAGAAACACATGATAGCCAACCATGAACTTGAAACGCAACAACCTCTGATCATAATGACTCTTCTGCCTACTCTAGTTAGTATGAAGTCTCTCCTTAATCGTACATAAACTATCCATAGAATCATGAAACAAGTTAGTGCCCCATAGACTAAGCTCAAAAGCATTAAACCATCCCATTATAGATTGACACCTCCTACCATATAACACCTCAATTGGAGCCATCTGAATGCTCGAATAATAACTATTATTATAAGCAAACTCTGTAAAAGACAATAATTGATCCCACTAACCTCTAAAATCAATAAAAAAGCTTGTAGAATGTCCTTCCTGAATAGGCCTCTTAGACTAAACAACATCTTGAGGATGAAAAGTCATACTAAGCTCAACTCGCGTACCTAACCCTTTCTCTATAGATATCCAGAAATGTGAAGTGATCTAATTACCACAATCTGAAATGATAGACACCGACACTTCATGAAAACACACCCGAATGTAAATTTTAGACAACCTCTCCAAACTATAGGTAGTCTAAACTGGTAGAAAGTGGGCAGACTTGGTCAATCAATCAACGATGATCCAAATTGAATCAAAAATCCAAAAAGTATATGGAAAGCCTACCAGGAAGTCCATATCTATGCTCTCGTTCTTATACTCCGGAATGGGTAGTCTCTTGGTCAAACCACCTACCCTCTATTGCTCATACTTTACCTACTGATAGTTCAAACACCTAGCCATAAACACCACAATGTCCATTTTCATTCCACGCCACCAGTAGTTTTGCCTTAGATCACGATATATCTTTGGAACACCAATATGAATAGAACATCTAGAACAATGTGACTCCTCCAGAATCAACATAACCAAATATCCAACTCTAGGAACACATATACGACCCTCAATCCTCAGAATATCCTCTGGATATAAGGCCGACTTTCTAGACTTACCGCTAAGCACCCTATATTGAATCATCCTTAACCTAGCGTCCTTAAACTTCTTTGCTCAAATATACTTGATGAGTCTAAGATTTCGACTCGTTTAGGGCTTATTATTCATAGTATTAGTGTCCTCAATGCCTATTTGATTATCTAAACTGATGTTAAAGTGCTTATTTGCAGTTATGAAGGCAAAGAAGCAAACAAGGATATTATCGGGCAAAAAGGAGCAGAAGAGCTGAAATAGTTGAAGAAATGCAAGGCTGACAATCCCTGAGACCACTTGACAACTCGCTGAGTGGCCATCCACTTTGCCTAAAGTTACAGCATGCCAACCTATAGACAAGGACAACTTGGTGGTGGAAGGTACATTTTGGCAACACGCCGATTGGATCGGCGAATTTAGTCCGCCTAGAGATACAAGATGATTAGTGAAGATGCAAGCAAAAATGACGATGAGAAGGGAGAAATGGTAAATCGTCAACCAGGTTGGAAAGCCCGACTTTGATCGCATAAAATTACAACACAGAAAGGATGAAGAAATAAGCTAAAAAGGCGATGGTCAGGAGCATTTGGCAGGTCGGTGACTCCGGACTTATTTTGCCGAATGACCCCGAAGGCAAAATCTTGCAACGTATAAATTGATTTTTGAATAGAGAAAAAGGGATTCTCACTCATTTTTTATATCCGGGTGTTTGATTCAAAACACAATTTTGAGTAGTTTTTGAGTTGAATTTGAAGTTGGGTTTTGATTTTAAGTTGATTTTCAAGCATTATGAAGACTCAAATTTCGTTACCCAACTTATGGAGAACATAGTTGGTAATATTTTCCTGCTTTTTATGATGCGTGGCTAAAATCCCCTTGGGGGTGTGATTATATGATTGATTATCTCAATTAGCCTATGGGTGTTATTAATTACTGATTTAACTATTGATTTGAAGTGTGTTCAATTGATAACCAAATTTTAATTCATGAATTGTAATTACAAATGCAGTTCTAGTATAGTATTCTTTGGTTGCTTGAGAAAAAAGGTTTTAGAATTAAGGTTATCAATTGATGATTGTAGTGATTGGGTTTTTGTGGGTTCAGCTTGAGAAAGTGAGCCTCAATTTGATCCTACCAATCTAGCTTGAGAGAGTAGATTAATTGAGGTTTTGGGTTGTTCTTAATTGCCATGCTTGTCGAGGTTCGAGAGAACTCGCTTCAATCGTGATAGTTGATCGAGAGATGGCTATTACATCTAAAGTCTACCTACCTACCCACTAAGAGTTAATGATTTTCAGTAATTAGTAATCACTTGTATAGCTACTGAGTCTGGGATTTCGACTTATTTAGGGATTATTATTCCTAGTTTTAGTGTCTTTGATGCCTATTTTATGCTCTAAACTAATGTTTAAATGCTAATTTGTAGATATAAAGGCAAAAGAGCAAGGCAAGGACATTATCAGGCAAAAAAAAAGCGGAAAAGATGAAAAAGGTTTAAGATAATGAAAGCTGACAATCGCCAAAGTCACTCGGAGACTCACGCAGTGGCACTTCAGCTCGCCTAATGTTCCAGACAGCCACCCATGGGGAGAAAGCCAACTTTGTGATAGAACTGGACTTTCGGAGAACCGCCGAATAGATCGTCGACAAATAATTTGATCGCCTAAAGTTACAGGGTCTGAAGGATGAAGAGTTAAGGCAAACCAATGATGGAAATGAGCAATTGGCGCATCACTAACTTGGTCGGCCTTGCTCGACTAACTCTGCCGATTGACCGTGAAGGACAAAATCTGAGAACGTATAAATAGATTTTTAAAAGGAGAAAAAAGTATCCTGCCATTGTTAAACTATGAGCTTGTGATTGAAACACTGCTTTTCTTAGTTTTTAGGAGTTTCCTAGTGGATTTTCAAGTTGGGTTTGAATTCGAGGCTGAATTGGAGCATTGTAAAGATTTAGATATTACTACCTAGCTTATGGAGAATGTAGTTAGTATTAATTTCTTACTTTTTATGATGTTATGATAAAACCCCCATTCTTGGGGGTGTGATTATGTGATTAGTTGTCTTAATTAGCTTATGGGTGTTATTAATTACTGATTTAATTGCCGTTTTGAAGTGGGTTCAATTGATAATCGAGTTTTAACTCATGAATCGTAGGTGGAAATGAAGTTCTAGTCAAGTATTCTATGTTTGCTTGAGAAAGAGGTTTTAGAATTAAGGTTATCAATTAATGGTTGTGGTGATTGGGTTGTTGTGGGTTCAGCTCGAGAGAGTGAATCTTAATTCGATCCTACCTATATAGCTCGAGAGAGTAGATAAATTCAGGTTTTGGATTGTTTATAGTGTGATGCTTGTTGAGGTTCGAGAAAACTCACTTGATTCATGATAGTTGATCGAGAGATGACTATCACGTCTAAAGCCTAGCCTACCCACTAAGATTCAGCGACTTTTGGTAATTAGTAATCATCAGTATAGAGAAATTGGCAATTAATGGATCAGATCCCCAACTACCCCTTTCTACTTGATTACTCCCCTGTTTTTCATAGTTGTTAATTGGCAAACCTTATCACATCAACCCCTTTTGATTTACTTTAATGGTTTCGATAATTTTTATTCCTTCTACCGATTAGAACATATCTTTCACTTCGTAATTGAATTCTCTACCGTATTACCACCTGTGGGATCGACCCTAAATCTTCGTTAGGTTTATACTAGATTGGGATCGCCTACACCTAATATTGAATGAAGTGTAGTTGAGCGTTAAACAAAAATTGCGCCGCTGCCAGGGAGTGGTGTTTAGAATTCTCTAAGTGAAGTATAACTGTGATCTAATCTTGTTTGTAGTTCAATCGACTTACGTTGTTTTGTGTTTGTGTTGGCTGTTTGTGATCATGTGACGTGATGAGTGTGAACGAAAGTAACAGTAGCCAACTTGGCCACCAAGATGACATTGGCAATCTGAATGATGTAAATGAAGCAGCTGAAGTTGATGGTGTAGGTGCCATTCATTTACCTTAGGTCATGGGAAATTTTGTATTCCCTGTGACTAGCACGATGCTGCACCTTATGCAAATGAAAGGCTTATTTGGAGGGCTGACTCATGAGGAACTCCATGACCATATTTGGAGTTTTATGGACGTGTGTGGTCCATTCTCATTTAAGAACATCTCACAAGAATCAGTCCGACTTCGATTGTTCCTTTTTTCTTTGATGGGGGAGGAAACTAAATGGTTAGCTGACCTACCAAGGGACTCAATTACGTCTTGGGATGAACTTACTAAGGCATTTTACATAAGGTTTTTCCCTCCTTCAAGGATGTTGACATTGAGAGACAATATTCAAGTATTTAAACGTCTAAATGGTGAGCCAATCCAGGAGATGTGGTAGAACTTTCAGAAGTTTTTACTTTAATGTCTGACCCATGGACATCCAAACAATGTGTTGTTACAACACTTCTACCGGAGTCTAGACTAAGTGAACAAAGGTGTGGCTGATCAACTTGTCCGAGGAGGTATTATGCAGCAACCTTTTGAGATAACGTCAACTCTTCTTGATGGGATGACGAAAATAAAATGAGCTTGGTATACTCGGGAGGATCATGTGTCTCCTTTGACTTTCAGGATGACAAAAGAACAAATAAAAAAAGACCAAGAGCAGGATGAAAACATGGTTAACATGATCACCCAAATGGATATTTTGTATAAACTTGTAATAGGTAGTGGTTCTAAGGCCGTGAATGTTGTTGGAGTTAGCGGAGCAAATTCTGATGATGTGCACTTTGAGGCTTTGTACAATGAAAAGGTACACTTTCTAGCGAATTAGGGAGGAGGCTACCACCAAAATTATCTAAGGCCAAGTGGAACCCAAGGTTCGAATAGGGAGCGTGATGAAGGTTGGAAAGACCGTGATAATGATTGGAGGGACCGTGGTACAAACTGGAGGGAGAGAGATGGTGACAAGGAGATATATCTTCCTCCCCATGAGCGTCAAAAGACAAATGAGCAAAGGGCTGACTCGAAGAATTTCTGAACTGAAGATATGCTTGCACGCATTCTCAATAAAGTAGAAGGGTCAGAGAAAGTGCTCAAAGAGATGAAGGAGGACGTCTCAACTCTAAATCAGACGGTTACTTCCCACTTGTGTCCATTAAACAGTTGGAATAACAAATGGGCCATGTATCATCTTTTCTAAATCTAAGGCAAAAAGGAGGTCTACTAAGTGATACCTTGGCTAACCCGAAGAATGAGCCTTGAAAGCGTATCCACGTCGTGCCATGACGGTAAATAAGGCGTTTCTTGGGAGACAACTCAAGTATTTAAGTTTTTCTTATTGTAGTTTGAATAACGGGTGTTGAATGTGCAGGTTGAAAAGTTAAAATTTCGGGTAAAAGAGTAGCTAGGCAAGCCTAAGGATTAGTCGGTGACTCGCTGAACACGTTGGGGAGCCCGACTTTGATCACCATTTGAACCACCTAGTTGGCTAGAAGGCCAAAATCGTTTTTAAATTAAAAAATCTCCCTCATTTCATACTTTTTGACTTTTAACCTTTCACAACCGTACTTTAGATTATATTTTTCGCATTTCTTGCTTAGTGTGTTGGATCAATTGCTCGGGGGGAGACTTTGGTATTCTAGGTTTTCAAACTTTTGCTTTTGAGGTTGGTTATCCAAACCTCACCTTTGTATTTTGGTAATTGTGAATGCATAATCGTTGTCTTATTGTGTTGTTTGCATATAAGTGCGTGATTAATTGAATTGATTATTGTGTTTTGTGCTTGTGATATCCCGCATCGTGTTAATTGTCCCTTAATTGTGAATTCTCATATGTTTGATTTATAAAATTTGTGGGTTTGTGTTGATTTTGTTGTTGGGTCTAGTAGGGGTGAAATCTCAGTAACCCCGATTGTGCCGATCATCTAATTTTGCCAAATGACAGAGCGGTTGACGTCATTCTTAAGGGAAAAAGACATCGATTGGCCAACTTTGACCAAAACAGGGGAAGTATGAGTACCATGAAGTCATGGGTAGTATGGGTCTGAGCTTAATTGCATAGAATAGATGTTTAATTTTGTTTTCGTGGGTTGCGGGTTAGAATTTGAAGTCAAAAAGTATGAAATAAGGGAGATTTTTGAATTTAAAAATGGTTTTGGCATTATGACCCTTCAGTTCGTGCGCCAGTCAGTGACACTTTAAAATAGTTTTGCCCAATGATAGAGTGGTTGACGTCATTCTTAAGGGAAAAAGAAGTTGATTGGCCAACTTTGACCAAAACGTGGGAAGTCTGAGTACCCTGAGGTCATGGGTAGTATGGGTCTGGGCTTAATTGCATAGAATAGGTGTTTAATTTTTGGGATAGGGGTCTGAAAAATACCCCAACTTTGGTCGGATTTGCTGTTGCGATACTAAAATTTCATGAGGACCTATTACCTCCCTAGACTATTTAATACTGTATTTTAAACATATATATTTACCCACGTGGACATAAAAAATAATGCAAAATTATAAATAGTAATGTGTCCACGTGGGCACATATATACCTTTAAAATACACTATTAAATAGTTCAATGGGTAAAAAATACGGTATTAAATAGTCTAGGGAGGTAATAGGTCCTTTTGAAAGTTTAGTATCGCAACAGCAAATTCGACCAAAGTTGGGGTATTTTTCAGACCCTTATCCCTTAATTTTTTTTTCATGGGCTGCGAGGTAGAATTTGAAGGTCGGGGTCAAACTCTGGCACGTTGGACTATTCAGCGAGCTGGGTCAAGCTCGCCGAGTGGTTCAGCGGTTTGCCTAAAGACCCTTAGATCTCCTTTTATTGTTCATATTTTAGAAAAAATTTCTGTAAAATTCAGCAATACGCCTGAGCTCACCGAATGTCCAATTTGATCGCCCTTCTGCGCCTCTATTTTTCGAAATATCTTGTAACATTCGGTGAGCTACTTTTTGTTCGCCGAATGGTGTCAGCGATCCGCAGAAAGGCCCTGGAAATCGCCGACTTATGCTGATTTATGAGGATTTTTATAGTGTAACATTCGGCAAGCCCGACTTGGCTCGTCAAATGGGTTCGGCGACTCGCCAAACTATTTGGTGAGTCTTCCTACAATTTTGTTTTACACTTTGAAGTTTGTTTTCTTAACTAAGTCAAATGTTTTTGACTTTTTTTTGCAGGTATGGCTAGACCAAAAGTACCAGGGAGATATCGACCACCCCGAAAGCAGGCAAGAGGCATAGTGATAAATGAGGGAACTGCATCCTCCCAGAATGCACCGAAGAAACTTCCTCCGACTGGGAAAAAGTAAAAGGCAAGGGGCGAGTTGTGCCCACACCAGCAGAGGGGAGCTCCGACAGCGAGGGCATCTGTATCACTCACCTGACTACCTCTAATAGTGAGGACCATTCAGGTGATAGTTCACCAACTTCCGCATTTGAGCTAGAAGACGATAAGCTCCTCCAGGCTAGGAGAGAGGAGCTATACTCCAAGGCGATGCATGATCTAACTCGGATCCCGATGCCTCCTACGCCTTCTCCACCTCCAGTACAGATAGTGGAGCAGGTACCACTAGCTCATGTTCCTTCTTCCCGGTCACTAAATAGATTAAAGGCCGAGGGTTTGAGGATGATAATAAAGGAGAAACATATGTCTATAAACGTTGTGGTAGAACGATACCAAGATGTGTGGAACATTCTCAAGTTCAACAAGTTTTAGATCTTCACCAAGCCCTGAGGCTCATATATTCCTACTTGGGTCAGAGAGTTCTATGCCGAGTACGTAAGGCTGGTTCCCAAAGGAAAAAAGAAGGCCAACACATTTAAGCTTGTTGATCATGTGGTAGTACGGGGCCATAAGGTGAAGTGTAGCAACATCGATATCAATGATGTGCTAGGTTGTATGATGAACGTGACACACTACTACATAGATACAATTCAGAAGAATACCCTTGATGATTTGAAGGGTTGGTTGGCACCACTAATTTCTGACACCACGCCACAATGGATAAAGGCTTGTGTTCCTATTGAAAAGAAGGACCTGAACGTGGCTGCAAGATATTGATTTAGGTTCATTAGTAGCATAATTATGCCTTTGCTGAATAAATCAATACTTCGACTCCGTAAAAAATGCTTGTTTGGGCTGTATCATGAGCAGGGATAAACTTAATCTTGGTCTACTTATCGAGCATGAGATAGTCATGAGGGCCAAGCAGAGTTAGAATTCTCTCCCCTTTTCCGTTTTGATTACTAAACTATGTATGAGGGCTTGTGTTTCGGTGATTGCAAAGACGGATGTGGAAGTGACTCCCACTTTCTCTATTGACATCCGACGGATAGAGGCCGAGTATATGAGGGATGAGGCTGATCGGAGGAGAGCTGCACCGGTGGACATGTCCCCAGTAGTTGATGTTGAGATGTTGCCGACAGAGGCAATACTTCTCCCACAGGCCAGTGAGCCTACATGTACTCCCGATACCTCTACATCTGCCCCTCGTAGTTTGACTATTGCTCTCCCTCCTACTGCTACTGGTGCTACTACTGCTAGACCCCCGATCACTCAGGCTATGTTGTATAAGATGCGTCATATGGCCCATTCTGTTGATGTGCGTGCCTCCCGGTTAGAGGCTGCTGTGTCTGGGTTGATTGAGTGGGCGATTGCTAATGCCTTGGCCCCGATTAGGGCTCAGATGAGAGAGCACATAGAGTTGATAGATGCCCATAGATTTGCATTGGATGCCGTTACTGTGAGGGTAAAGCCTTGTGAGCAGGGCTGGAGTGCTTCTGAGGATGTTACGCCTTGAAGGCCGATATTGTTGGGCTGCAGAAAGATATGGATGAGCTGAAATCCACCGATCTCCTGATTTTCTGTGGCACTGTGATGCTTTTTGAGGTGCTGAGTTTAGATTTCCTGGCCAGTCCTAAGATTCCTCTGGCTACTATGACCGGAGATGTTGCTAGGGATGATGATGTAGATGTTGAGTTTGACGCTGATAATGATAAGGAGGAGCTGGGTGTTAGAGACACAGTAGCCTATGATGATTTAGCAGATTTTGAGGGAGCTATGGTTGAGACAGCTGTGCAGACATCTTTGAGAGGCACTTTGATGGTGGGCTCCAGCGGAGCGAAGGATGATGTAGAGCCGGGCACTGATGCCCAGATAGAGGGAGTCACTGACATGCAGACTTCACCACAAGCTTAGCTTGGCAGGATGATTCTTTTGACTCTCTTTCTGTTATTATTTAGACTGGTTTACTATTTTTGCGCAATTGAGGACAATTACTAGATTAGTTTGGCAGGGAGAGGTATTTCCATACCCATCTCTTTTTGGACTATTTTCTGGATATTATGTTTTTGTGATTGTTGTGAATACTTGTTTTTGTTGATATATATATTAGTTTTGATCCATTGTGTTGGTCCTCTGTTTTGAAATGCAACTGTTGGTTTTGAACCGGTTTTAAAAAGTGTCACCTCGTGATGTGTTTGAATGTTGTTGTTCTCTTTCAATTTCACGTGTCGGTTGTGATCAATACCGATGAGTTGAATAGTGCTCTCGAATGAACGATATGAGTGTACGGCTTCGATGAGGCAAATTTAGTTACATAAGTCATATGTGAACTCCTAACATCTCATTGTGACTAGCCGGTTGTTGAGTTGATCTCTTGTGATGATCGTCGCACGCGAGCTAAAAATTGTAGAGTCTTGTTTGATGATTGTGTTGAATGCCATGTGTGGTGAGATTTTCTTGAAATGTGTACTTCGTAATACCTAGAACTTGCCCCGTTAGTCCAATTGATTAATGTAAGAAAGTGATTGAGATGATCTTAGTCACAAATTTGTGAAGAGTGAACCAAAATTGATCTTATATCTCTTTGTGACTACCTTGTGAGAGTGTGAACCTTGCTTGACACCATTTGAGCCTATCCTTTTCCTTGGATGAATCTTGAACAACTTTGACCTCATTGTCCCATCACCTATAACCTTCATGAAGCATTGGTTTCTTTGAATAGCCAACTTAGGCCAAACGCCTAAGTTGGGGGTATGGTGAAAAAAAAGGAAAGTCAAGAAGTGTGAAAAATTTGCCCTTGAAGGATCATGTTGAAAAAGATGGAACCCCTCCATGTAAAAAACTAAAAATAAAATGTGAAAGTAGATAAAGATTGAAAAAGAAAAGAGTTTGTGAAATAAAGCTTGTGAAATGAGCAAACGAATTGGGGTATCCAACGAGTCATGCCTAAATAAACATTGGGTGGATTATGCAAATCTTATAGTGTAAAAGAGAAAGAGAAAAAGTGAAATGCAGGCCATGATTCATGAAGGTAGAAGTAACTAAACCAAAATGATCATACCTTTACCCTCTGCCCCGTTACAAGCCTTGAAAGACCTTTGTGATCTTGAGTGAGTTGAAATTCATGTTGGTTGGAAAATAAGCGCAAGCCTATGGGTAGAGTTATTCATGTATTTGTCTTTGAGAGTGTGAGAGTTGTTTTTTATTCTGAAATTCTAAATTATTGACAAGTTTTGTGTGAGAAGGGAATCATTCTTGGTGTGAGGGCATTTGAATGCTTTTGTTGAGCTTGAACTTCCATTTGAAGCAAACATTGTAAGCTTGAGTTCTATTTGATGATGGTTAGTCATAGTTTGAAACTTAGAGTGCACAATTGAACATTGCATGAGTAGTTTGAACCTCTTGTTTGCATTCGTGTTGAGTCTTGAGTAGCATTGTTTGCAGACATCCCTATTAAACTGATTGATCTTGTGTTTTACTTGAGGACAAGCAAAATTTTAAGTTGGGGGTGTTGATGAGTCGGGGATTTTGACTTATTTAGGGCTTATTATTCCTAGTTTTAGTGTCCTCGATGCCTATTTTGTGCTCTACACTGATGTTTAAAGGATAATTTGCAGATATAAAGGCAAAAGAGCATGGAAAGAACATTACTAGGAAAAAAGGAGCGAAAAAGATGTGAAAGGCTGAAGATAATGAAAGGTGAAAATCGCCAAAGTCACTCGGTGACTCACTTCAGCTCGCCTAATGTTCCAGACTTCCAGCCTTGGGGAGAAGCAAACTTGGAGATGGAACCGGACCTTCGGAGAATCACTGAATGGATCGGCGACAAAGAATTTGATCGCCTAAAGTTACAGGGTCTTAAGGATGAAGAGTTAAGGAAAAACGACGATGTAAAGGAGAAATTGGCGCATCGCCGACTTGGTCGGTGACGGTCGACTAACTTCGCCGATTGATCCCGAAGGCCAAAATATGAGAACGTATAAATTGATTTTTAAAAGGAGAAAAAAGTATCCTGCCATTGTTAGACTCTGAGATTACGATTGAATCACTACTTTTCTTAGTTTTTAGGAGTTTTCTAGTAGATTTTCAAGTTGGGTTAGAATTCAAAGCTGAATTGAAGCATTGTAAAGATTTAGATATTACTACCCAGCTTATGGAGAACGTAGTTGGTATTAATTTCTTACTTTTTATGATGTCTGGATAAAACCCCCATTCTTAGGGGTGTGATTATGTGATTAATTTTCTTAATTAGCTTATGGGTGTTATTAATTACTGATTTAATTTTTGTTTTGAAGTGGGTTCGATTGATAATCTAGTTTTAACTCATGAATTGTAGTTACAAATGCAGTTCTAGTCTAGTATTTTATGCTTGCTTGAGAAAAAGATTTTAGAATTAAGGTTATCAATTGATGACTGTAGTGATTGGGTTGTTGTGGGTTCAGCTCGAGAGAATGAATCTTAATTTGATCCTACCTATCTAGCTCGAGAGAGTATATTAATTGAGGTTTTGGGATGTTTATAGTGTGATGCTTGCTGAGGTTTTAGAGAACTCACTTGATTCGTGATAATTGATCGAGAGATGGATATCACATCTAAAGATAGCCTACCCACTAAGATTCAACGACTTTCGGTAATTAGTAATCACCACTATAGCGAAATTCGCAATTAATCGATCACACCCCCAAGTATCCCTTTCTACTTGATTATTCCGCTATTTTTCATAGTTGTTAATTGACAAACGTCATCCCCCATCTGACACTTGTTGTCAACCCCTTTCATTTACTTCAATGGTTTCGACAATTTATATTCTTACAACTGATTAGAGCAAGTCCTTCACTTCGTAATTGAATTTTCTATCGTATCACTCCCTGTGGGATCGACCCCAAATCTTTGTTGGGTTTATACTAGATTGCGATCGCCTACACTTAGTATTGGATGAAGAGTAGTTGAGCATTTATCAATAGCGAAATTGGTAATTAATGGATTATATCCCCAAGGATCCCTTTCTACTTGAATACTCCCCTTGTTTTCGTGGTTGTTAATTGACAAAAAAAATCCCCCCATTTTACACTAGGTGTCAACCCCTTTAATTTACTTTAATTGTTTTGCTAAATTCTATTACTACAATCAATTAGAACACGCATTTCATTTCTTAATTAAATTCTTTACCGTATCACTCCCTGTGGGATCGACCCCAAATTTTCGTTGGGTTTATACTAGATTGCGATCGCCTACACTTAGAACTGGATCAAGTGTAGTTGAGCGTTATACAAAATGGCGCCGCTGCCTGGGAGTGGTGTTTAGAATTCTTTTAGTGAAGTCTAGTTCTGATCTAATCTTGCTTGTAGTTGAATCGACTTACTTTGTTTTTGTGTTTTGTTGGCTGCTCTTGCATATATGACGAGATGAGTGTAAACATAAGTAACGCTAGCCAACTATGATGACTTCAGTAACTTGAACGATGTCAATGAGGTTCAATTGAGTAGTGTGGGATCTATTTGTCTACCTCCGGTCGTGGGACATGCGGTATTCCATGGAACTAGCACGATATTGCAGCAGTTACAAATGAAGGGTTCATTTGGAGAATTGGCTGAGTTACCCAGAAAATATATCACTTCTTGGGAGGAACTCATCGAGCTATTCTATGTAAAGTTTTCCCTCCCTCGAAGATGATGGACTTTAGGGATCATATTCAGAATTTTAAGCGAGTAGATGGGGAACCAATTCATGAAACATGATTGAGGTTTCAGAAGCTGCTGCTCAAGTCTCCAACTCATAGACTCCCGAGCAGTGTGTTGCTACAATACTTCTATCGGAGTCTAGAATCAGTAAGCAAAGGGGTGGCTGATCAACTTGTTTGAGGAGGAATCATGCAACAACCGTTTGCTATCATATCCACTCTTCTCAATGAAATGACAAAGATCAACCGTGCTTGGTACATAAGTGTCTCCATTGAATTATGGGTTGAAAAAAGAGCAAGTAAAAAAACCAAGAAAAATATGAGAAGATAGCTAAGATGATGTTCCAAATGGTGTTGCTAAAAGAAAAAGTTATGGGGAGTATTTCTGAAAACAATGGGTTCAAGAAGTGTCAAAAATAGAGGAGGGTTCTTACTCTTGCTCTTTAAAGTCGGATGAGAATCAAGGTTGGAACACATTTATTGAGGATGGACGGAGAAGTCAATCGAGATGGGGTTGACTAAAATGACTTTTGGAGGGGAGAACGAAACCATGATGTGTATTATATGCAAATGGGTGACAGCCCAAAATCTAGGGGCAATTGAGGAAGCCTTCGAGTAGATGAGTTGTTATCGAGCATCCTAGATAAAGTCGAATGATCTGACGACATACTTAAGGAAATGAAAGTGATATCTCATCCTTGAACAATAAAGTAAACTATCATTCAGAATCTATCAGGTTACTCGAATGTCAAATGAATCAACTCTCAGCCCAGCTTGACTCCAAGCCAGTAGAAAGGTGTGCAAATGATGATATGAAGAATTCAAAGGCGGTTTTGACACGAAGTGGGAAAATAGCAGGTGGTGATGTGAAGGTGACTGATGAGGCAAACACTAGTATAGAAGAGAAAGGCACCATTCATGTAGAGAGGTCCGACCAAACACCAGAGAATAACATGCCCGAAGAGGATGGATAAATTCCAAGGAAAAACACCACCGAAGAGTTGCAAAAAGATAAGGAATGGGCTGCTTCTTCTTCAAAGCTAATAAAACTATTACCCAATATCAACCTATCGTTTTCTCAAAGGCTCAAAAAGCGAGATGAAGATGCAAAATTCAAGAAATTTGTGTCCGTGTTCAAGACTATTTCTATAAACCTTTCTTTAGTGGAAGCATTATTGGAGATCCCGGGATACACAAAATTTATGAAGGAACTAGTCACCAAAAAAAGAAGTATGGACTTCGAAATGATTGAAGTTTCTCATAATTGTAGTGCCGTTATGACCGGCGATGTGATAAAAAAAGAGAGGATCCGGGGGCATTTACTATCCCATGTACTATTGGGATGCTTCAGTTTGCCAAAGCTTTGTGTGACTTGGGGGCAAGTATTAACTTGATGCCATATGCTATCTTCAAACAACTTGGGCTGGGCCAACCTAAATCCACAACAATGTGGCTCCTCTTGGCTGACCGGTCTATTAAGCACCCCATTGGAATACTTTATGATATCTAGGTGAAGGTGGATAAATTTATCTTTCTGGCTGATTTTGTTATTTTGGATTGTGAGATTGATGCGGAGGTGCCTATTATTTTTGGTAGACCATTTTTGGCAACCGAAAGAGCTCTAGTGGATGTTGAAAGTGGTGAGTTAAAATTCTGGGTAAATGATGAGGAGGTTACATTCAATGTGTGCAAATCGATGAAGCAACCTAGTGACATCCATGTGGTCTCAACAATTGATGTGATTGATGAAGTAGTGGCTAGTATGAGTGAAATGATGTTTATGGGTGAACCCCTTGTTGTTGTCCTTTCAAATTTTGATGAGGACGAAGTTTAAGGGTATGATGAAGTTTTTGCTGCTCTATCGGGATTAGGTGCTCATTCTAAAAATCCATTGAAGCTTGTAGTGTTTTCCAAAGCCAAAGCTGAGCCGAGCCGAGCGAGCGACGACAACGGTGCGAGGGGGGTCCCTCTTTCCAACCCTTTTAACAATTAATAGGAGTGTTTCTATATTTAAACTCTTCTATTTTTCTTTCCATCACCGATGAGGGAGAAATGCCTTTTCACTAAAGCATAAGAGGAAATCAAGTGTTAACAAGCAATCTAGGGGTGAGGGGATTGGAAATCAATGTCATATAATAATAATGTGTTGCTCTAATAATGTGCATACATGAATAGGCTAAGTCATGTTAACTGACGGTAATCATCTTTCAATCTCAAAGCATCTATGCCTAGAATCTTCTTCCGGTCTCATCTAATGTCAATCCCCAACAACCCAATACCTTACTCTATTCCTCTTTCAAGAATAGGGAAAATAGACCCGACCCCTAACCTCTCTTTCGAGCAACTCAAGGACATAAAACCTAAATTGCTAGTATTGAACTAATTACCCACTCCAGTTAATCTCTTTCGATCATCAACCGGAGTTCAGAAGTAGGAATTAAGTTTGCAACCGTAACCCTTAAGTTAAACCCATGATAATTAGACCAAATTCATACATGAACATCCACAAAATAGAGCATAAACACAATATTCACTATATTAAATTGATACCCAACCCCATTAGAGCATCCCTAGATCTTGGGGTCTTAGCCGTGCATCATAAAAAGTAAAGAGAGCATACCTTCCATGAAATCAACCATAGGGAACTTCAAATCAAGCAATTAAGAGTAAACTCACCTTGGATTTCACTTCAATTTATCGAATTCAAGATTCAAATTGTAAAACACCAAGAAATCTAGAAAAAATGTTCTAAAAAGTTAAGTGTTGTTTCTCAAAACTTTTCTCTCAATTTAATTGCTCTATTCTCTAATCGAACTCCCATAAAACTCAATCATTTGGGCTATTTATATTTTCCCAAAATTTGGCCCAAAAATCCACTTCGTATATAAATAAGAGACATTAGTCGAGCTCGCCTAATTCAATCGGTGAATCGCCCTTCGTTCTCCAACTCGCCTTTGTGATGCTCTAGGCTTCTGATGTGAGGCTAAAATTATACATATTTAATCATTATTTGCCTCATATTTAATCTAGGGTAAAAAGGAATTCAATTCCGTTTTGGTATTGAATTTCTAATTTGATTTGGACTCAGTTATTTTATTTAGAGTTTTCTATATCTATAAATAGTCCATAAAAATAATTATTTTGGAGATCATTGATAGGAGATACTTTTTAGGGTTCTTTTGTTCTTATTATTTAGTTAGACATTATTGTATAGTTTTAGTTTTTTGGTCTTTTAGAATTATTTTGCAAACACTTAACAATTTAATTTCCGGAAGTTGGTTTATACAATTTTCACTTTGAATTTCAATTCAAGATTCCGGGTTTCATCTATTCTAACTGTAAGTTCATGAATTCTTTTAACCTAATTATGAATTGTGAATTTTCAAGCATGAGTAGCTAAATCCACAACTAGGGTTGCGGGAACCATGAGCAATTAACAAAGGATGAATAATAATTAAGTAGTTCTTGAATAGTGTTTATGCATGTATTGTTAATCCTTTCATTTAGAAGTCTTTTTAACAGTTGCAAACGTTAGAACTCGCCTTGATCCTACTTGCCTTACCAAAGGGGTAACGAATTAGAAAAGGATTAAATAACAGAGATTTAGTTAAGGATTTGTTGCTATCTAATAGTTTGATTTCAATTGTGAGGGTGAAAACTAAACTAAATTGATACGATGACTAATCTGGGGTAAAGGTAAGGTTTAGTAAAGCACACACCCGTAGATTTGCGAAGTTGCGAGTGAAAGTTCCTACTTGGATTACCAATCACTTAGGGATACCTAACTTACCAACCTTGCATGACAAACACTAGGATATGATTACTATTATTAGGATTGTTGCGTTAAGAGCTTGTGGGGAACACATATACCCTAGTTTCCATCTTATATTGATAACTCAAATTGTAAATCTTGCTTACTTGTTACTTATTCATTCAAATCAACAATCTGTGACTTCTTTATAACATCCCCCCTGCTTACTATTCTCGGAAATAGTTTGACTAAACAGAGATAATTGTGAGTGAGTTTAAGTTTGAACCATATCCCTCGTGAGATCGACCCCAACCTACAAGTTGGGTTCTTTATTTGGCAACGAGAACTTACACATCTTTAGGGAAGTGTAATTTGGGCGTATCAACTTCACGTGTTTGAATCTCAGTTGGCGAACTCAATTGAGTTAGCCTTTCACATTCGGTGTATCGCCAAATACCACCTTAGTTTCCCATTCGAGCATTAAACTTTTTCCTTGCAAACTATCACTTTGGGTGATGTACTTCAAAGCCGCCTTTCTTATTCGACGTATCGCCTTTTCTATAGGAGTTCGCCCACCTTCTTTAAAAATCAAAAGTTCTATGCACTGCCAGATTGGGTGAATTCTAGCTCAATTGGCGATTTACTCTTCATGCTAGGCGATCAATAATGCTCATTTTTCACTTCTTCAGCATTTCTGGCCATTCTTTCAAACTTTAATCTATACCTTGCCCAATTGCCTTCATAGATGCAAGTCATCAATATTTGATTAGAAAAGGACAAAGTTAGGCATTGAGGATACTAATTATTGAACTAAATGGACCTTAAATGAGTGCAAATCTACCACTCATAAACACCCGCAACTTAGACTTTTGCTTGTCCTCAAGTAAATCAAGAACACAATAAGATCAATAAGGGTGTCTACAACAATACTCAAATATAGTTAACTTGCAAGTGCCATGGAAAGACTATTCTCAATAGCATGTTACCCTAAATCATGATTAAAAAGCTTCAAATGATGACTAGCTAGTTTCAACACAAGCTCAAACTCACTTTAGCTTCTTGTCCAATGAAAGAACATGTTTCAACAAATGCATTCAAGTACCCTCACATCAAGAAGGATTTCATGCTCTCACAAAGAGAATCAACAAAAGTACTAGGAAATAATGCAACTCCCACTCTCTCAAAAGAGAAACACATGCAAGCTTTGGGATTTGCCCATATTTTTTAATCATTACATAACCTAGTTCATGCAAGATCTTAGGGGTCTTTTAGTCTTGTAATGGGGCTGAGGGTTAAGGCATGGTCAATTTGGATTGGTGACTTTTACGTTTTGAAAGAATTGTTGCAATCATCATCACATTTCCTCAACTTCTTATTCCTTCTTTCCAGTTCAGACCTCAAATCTAGATTTTCCACTCAAATTATTTGGAAACCCCTTTATTTCATTCAATTATATTTTTTATTTTCATTTTCCATCAAATTGATGACAACTACACACACAAATTCATTTTTTTAAGGAGGGGTTCATTCTTTTTATAAGACTCTCAAATTTTTGTTCTCATTTATTCTTTTTGTGCCCTTCACTTATCTCTCATTCATCATTTCTATCCACACCCTCAACTTAGGATTTTGGCTTAAGTAGTCTATTCAAACATCACAATGCTTCAAAAAGGAGTTTTAGCTAAGAAGGTAGGGACAATTTGGTTCAAAAGGCTTCTTTTGAGTTGTCAACAAATACGTTAGGCTCAATTGGTGCCAATATGGATTCACAGCCTCACAAGGTTGTCACAGTTGGCATTATAGAAAATTTAGCTCCCTTATTAATTTTCCACCCAAGATTATGTCCTACATTCACCAAGATTCATAGAATTGGACTAACAAGGCAAATTCTAGGACACCACATGCATGTTTTCAAGTTAACCTCACAACACATGGAACTTTGAAATACACTCATCGAGCACATCCCAAAATGATCAAAAGCGTACATGCTATGTTCATTGCAAACCTCACATCCAAACACAACTAGTCAACAAAAGATTCAAAGAGATCATTCAAAAGTGTAACCACATCAATTTCATTCTCGCAACATCAACACTAGCATCATGCTCATCAGGAGTACTATTTAAGACATGGATAACGAACAAAATCAATTCTCAAATCATATCAATGAAAAACTTAAGCATTTCATGATTTTTGAAAGCTCATGGGGGAGTTGCATTTATCAAGACAGAACGAACAACGAAGTAATGAGACAAACTTTTCCAAAAGTGAAGCACTCTAATATAAACAAAACATTAACTACAAAAGTTAAAAATATGAAATAAACAAAACACAAGAAAAAAAGGGAATATTGGTACGAAGGCCCTCACCCCACCAAAAATAAAAACAGTGTCCTCAATGCTAAATAAAAGGAATGCTAAGAGGCTGAGATATAGATTCCCCCTAAAAGGCTATGTCAGTGGAGCACTCTAATCTGGAATCTCTAGTGGAAAAATCTCAAGTTGGGCATTTATGCCCAGCAATAGGATCACAGGAGGTGGAAAGGAAGGCTTGGCTTGGGCATCAGTGCCCGACTAAGCAGTGGGAAGTGTGGGGGAGTCTGGGGTGACTCCACTAGGCCCAACGATTGAAGTCTCTCAAAGAGACCTCTCTAGAGTAGCCTAAATGATGACCTCTTCATTCTCGTGCAGCTCCATCAGGGTCTCAATAATCCTATGCTCATCCTCTCTCAACCCATCCCCATAAGTCTCCTCAACGAGCTCTTCATCCTTAACATTTCCATCTATAGCAACCTCAAGTACATAAGAGGGAGGTGTAACACTAGGTCTCGGAGGTAGCATAATTTGAAAGGGGAACATCGCCCCATAGTGTTGACATAAACATGGACTGAATTTGGACCATGATGAGTCCACTATTTGGACTCATTTAGGGATTTATTTTAATAGATTTAGTGTCCTCAAATGCATATTTTGTGTCAATAACTGATGTAAATCCTTGAATTTCAGGTATTTGGATTGAGGAACAAAGCATGGACACTATTGAGCAAAAAGGAACAAGGCAGCCGAAAGAACGAAGAAAAAATTGCCCGATGATCGCATAATCCATTAGGCAAATCACCGAATGGCCATTGTCTCGCCTAATGTTCCAGTGTGCCAAGCCCTGAAGGAGAAATGAGTAGTTAGGGAGTCACCGAACGGTTCCGCAATGCAGTTCCATATCGCCTAAAGTACAAAACCTAAAGATGATGAAGGCCAAAGCAAAAAGGTGATGAAATTAACCAAAAGGCGGATCACCGAGTGGATCGGTGATCCCAACTTATTGCGCCGAATGGTCCTTCACAGCATAATTTTTGACAACTAGAAATACTTGTTTAAATTTTTAGCTTAGTATCATATCTTTTGTTGAATCATATTATTATTCAGTTTTTAAAGTTTATAGCTGAGAATTGAGTAGGGAGACAATTTTTTCTTATCTTTGAAGATTTCATTTCTAAGAAATTGGAAGTGGGTGTTGGAGATTCTTTATCTTAGACCTTTGTAAAGACTGTATCAATCCTACCCAGTTGATGGAAACACAAATTGGTAACGATTTTTACCTTTTTACTATGTCTAGCTAAAACCCCAATTCTTGGGGTGTGATTATGTGATTATGGGTTGATTTAACTGCTAGGTATTGTTAATTGATAGTTTATTTGTTGTTTAAAAGTGATTTCATTCAGTAATTGTTGTTGAATTTAATAGGTTATAGTTGCAAATACAATCTTAACTTTGTATATTTGGCTTGCTCGAGACAAAGGTTTTAAAACCAAAATTACCGAATTGATGGTTTGTGGGTATTGGGTTTTCATGGGTTCAACTCGAGAGAGTGAATCCTAAACCCTTTTTCACACATTCAGCTCGAGAAAGTGAATAGACTAAAGGGAAGGTTGTGCTTCATTGCTTCTTATTGGTGTTTGAGAGAACCAATTTGATTCGGAATAAATTGTTCGAGAGAAAGTTTATCCCCCATAAAGTCTATCTTATTCACTGATTTGCAGCTGTTTACTATTAATTGCAATTACCCAGTTGTTTACCTTAGCCTATAATCCAATCACATCCCAAGAATCCCGTCTCCATATTCGTATTTTCGTGTTATTTGTTGTTTTAGTTGATAATTGAATATAAAACCCCATTTGATATTTGACACTTGTGTCACCCAAAACTTGAATTATGTTTTTCTTCGTAAATGTTTTTAGCTATGATTGACTTGAGCATATTCATGATTTCTATTGATTCTCGATTACGAACCACTCCCTTGGGACCCAACCCTAACTCACATAGTTGGGTTATATTACTATTGAACGATCACTGACACTTAGTATTGGATGAAGTGTCCTTGATAGCATTATTCTTATCAAAATGGCACTGCTGCCGGGGAGTGGTGTTACTTGAGAATTTTTAGTTAGGTTGAATTTTGTTCTTGTTAGTTATAGTTCTACCTACTTAATTTTTAGTTTTGGCTTGTGTGTTGCTGTTTTTGAGAAAAGACTTTGAACATAATTGGTAGCAACAATAGCCAAATAACTGAGACTAATCAAGAAATGGAAAGGGACCGCTCTTTGATCCTACTATTAACTCAACTGGACGATTTAGCCAAGAAAATATTAGAGGTTGAAGTCCAATGCCAAAGGAAAGATAGATACATACCCCCTCATGATCGGAGAAATTCTAAGGACAATGAGAGTAGACGTGTTGAGGATACACTGTTAATCATTCTCCAAAAGATTAATGAGCAAGATAGAGTGCTTGAAGAGATGAAGGAGAATGTTGAAGTGCTAAATTTAGATGATTGGCTCTCACTCCAGATCTATCCATGTAATTGAAACCCTCATGGGTTATGTATTGCCTCATCTCTACCCAACTAAACAAGAGGGGTTACCTAGTGAAACTAAGGTCAACCCCAAAAATAGAGTTTGAATGAGGAATTACGTGGTGCCACGACGTTAACTAAAGCGCTTCTTGGGAGGCAACCCAAGTGTTATCGCTTTGTTTTTGTTTTAGAAATAATGGTGTGTTGAATGTACAGGTCAAAGTGTGGAAAGTGGTTGAAAAGTGCAAGTTGACGAACTAAAGGTCCAGTCGACGATTCGCTGACCAGGTCGGCGATCACGATCTAGTCCGCCGTTTGGAACCCCACATTAACTAGAGGTCCTGTAAAACTCGGCAAGGTAAGTGACCACTCCGCATTTCACCGAGTTCTTCGGCGAGCATGACTAATGTCGCCGAATGGGCGAGAACTGGACGGTTTTTAAAAGGCCAAATATTTAAACTTCTAACTCTTTCACTTTCCCTCACTTTTGAGCTTCACAAACTCACACCGCACTTTAGTTTCTAATTTTTTGCATTTTTAGTAGTATTTTAGTCGTTGATTTGTGCTCGGATTGGGATTACTTTGCTGCCTAACATTTCAGTATTGATTATTCGGCATTAAAGGTTGGTTTTCCAAACTCTGAGTTTTTTTTAACAATTTTGTACTCTTATGCAAATGATCTTATCTTGTTCTCGTGTGTTGGGCCTCTCTGATAAGATTAGAATATTTGTGTGCTTGTTTTAATTCGAATATTTTAACCGTATTGTTTATAATGTTGAATTCCAGTAAATTTTGTGCCATAAAATTGGTTAAATCTTGCGGGGTTGTGCTTGCATGTTGTTGGGTCTAGTCGGGTGAAGTTTAAGTAACATGTAGTTGTGTCAAATGACGTAATTTGCCCAATGATAGAGCGGGTGACGTCATTCTTAAGGGCAAAAGACGTTAATTGGATAAATTTGGCAAAACTGGGTGAAGTCTGAGTTTCCCGGGGTAATGGGTGTTATGGGTCTAGTTTTAATTTGAGTTTTGCATGCTTTAATTTTATTTTTGGGTTGTTTGGCGAGCTGAGTCAAACTCGCCGAACCACTCGGCGGTTCACCGAAGGTCCCCATTTCACCTTTAATTTCATTTTTAATGTGTTGATTCGGCTCTGTAACTTTCGGTGAGAAGCCTAAGGTCGCCAAAGGCACTCGGCGACTCGCCGAAAGACTTCTTGATCGCCTTTTGTCTGCACCACTGTAGTCTTTTTGCACTAAAATTTTCGGTGGGCTGACCCTTGCTCACCGAAAACTGTTGGCAATTCGCTGAAAGACATTCCCCATCCCCCACTTCCCAAAGTTTTAGAGCCAATCCTTTCGGTGAGCCCGATCTAGTTGACCAAAGCGATTTGGCGACTCGCAGTTATTTTTCTGTGCCTTTAGTTGAAATGATTCTAACTTTTTCCCGATGTTTTACAGAGATGGCTAGATCTAAGGTTGCAGGTAGAAACATGCCACCCCGAAGGAAGGCTAAGGGGATAAAGTTAAATGAGGATGCAACTGCATCTAGGGCGAAAGCCACCAAACTTCACACAACTGGTGGGAAGGGAAAATGACAAGAGAAGGCACCTGCATCACCAGAGGTCAACTCCGATAATGATGGCATCTATGCCACACACCTCACCACTTCTGAGAGTATGGGTGAGCACCAGAAGCCCCAGATTTCAGCTTCTGATGATGATGAGCTGGTAGCAGCACAGAGGGCTGAGCTGCGTTCAAAAAGGATGAACGATCCGTCTAGGATCAAAACTCCTTAGCCCACCACCTCTTCTCTTCCAGTTCCATCACAGGCAGTGGTGCTTGCACCACCGGTTCAGGGTCCTCCTCCCAAGTCGATGGACATATTAAAGACAAAGGGGTTGAGGACAATTATTGAGGAGAAGCGTCTGTCCATGGATGGGGTGATCGACAGGTACCCGAAGATAATGAAGTGCCTGAAATCTCACAAGTTTCAAATCTTCACTAAACCTCGTGGCCCGTATATACCAAGCTGGGTAAGGGAGTTCTACAGTGCAGTGCCTTGATACCACAAATGGAGAAGCATACATCAGCATTTAAACCAATTGACTATGTAGTTGTCCGGGGGAAGAGGGTGCAATGCAATCTTCCTACCATTAATGTTGTCCTAGAGTGCACTACGAGATTGGAAGATGACTGCGTGTGTATGACCAGGACAAAGATGCTGGACCACATGAAGAGGTGGTAAGCTTTGTTGATATCTGATGGCACTTCGAAGTGGTTGGAGACAGGTTCCCTAATATAATAGAAAGACTTGAACGTGGCAGCGAGGTATTGGTTTGACTTCATCCGCATCACGATCATGCCCTCCCAAAATGAGTCTATAATCCGCATTTCCAAGGCATCCTGTCTAGGCTGCATCATTGATGGGACGAGACTAAATCTGGGGATAATTATATCACAGGAGATGGTCATAAGGGACAAGCAGCGCCATACCTCACTTCCCTTCCCGGTGTTGATCACCAAGCTGTGCAGATGGGCTCGAGTTCCTAGAGATTCAACGAAGGATGTGGAAGTGATTCCCACATCCTCTACTGATATCCGGAGGATCGAGGCAGATTATTTGAAGGATGAGGTGGAGAAGAAGAAGATGGCAGCCCCGATGTACTCTTCCCTGATTATAGACAAAGACTTATTACCTGTAGAGTCATCTTTGCCTACTTCGTCCCCTGCTACTCATTCTGACACTCCAGGTTCATCTGTTGATGCACTGCCTCCTAGACCTGCTGCTCCTGCTGACTCCCGGGCCCCGATCACTCAAGCTTTATTATTCCGGATGGGGCAGCTTGCCTATTCTGCTGATCGTAGGGCTGCCAAACTCGAGGCCTACATTTCGGGCATGATTCAGACTGCCTTGGCTGATGCTGTGACACCATTTAGTGCTTCCATTAACGCCCTTGCGGTGAGGATAGCGGTGTGTGAGTGTAGCCAAGGGGCCATCGAGGAGGTTATGGCCTTAAAGGCCGCTATTGTTGTATTGAGGAGCGATGTGGATCAACTGAAGTCCACGGACATGTCCATGATCTTTGGGATCGTGAAGATCCTAGATATTCCAGATATGCCTCCAGTTACCACCAGAGATGAGGTTAGAGTTGAAAAAACATTCGATCCTGAGTCTGAGGAGGAGACTGATGAGGAGATGCTCGAGGTGGCTGAGGAAGCTTCATATGAGGGCCTTACTGAGACTGAGGAGGCCATGGTAGATACTGTTGTGTAGGCTTCTTTGGTGGACACTCCATTGGCTGTTGTTCCTTCTGAGGTGACTCCGGGCACTGATGCCCAAGTCCAGACTGATGCACCGGGCACTAATGCCCAGACAGATGGAGCGACTGTGTATACATGATCCCCTCTTTACCTCCCTCTCTGTCTTACTCTATTTTAACTTTTGGATATTTTTGTTTGCATTTGAGGACAAATGACTTTTTTTGTGGTGGGGAAAGGCCCACCTTTTGTGAATGTTGGTTTTGTTTATATATTAGGTCTTGAGCTGAAATTGTTTTTATACTATTTTTGTGGATGATTGAGCTTATGGCTCCTTGTTTTAAATGTAAATAATTTTTTACCCTTCCGAAAAATTTTGCGACCTCTTGTTGTGTTGAATGTGGCTGTTCTTTTGCAAATATGAGTATCGGTTTTAATCAATACCAATGACTTGAATAGTGCTCATAATCGAACAAAAATGAATGTGCGGCTATGATGAGGCCAAATGAAGTTGCATAGACAATATGTGAAGTCTTTGCATCTTGTTGTGACTAGCCCAGTATTGAATTGAGTCTCTTGTGAGGAACATTGCACACTAGCGAAAGTGTGGACTCTTGTTTGACTTTGGTGTCAATGCCTTGTGTGATGAGATTACTGTGAACCATGTGTGATGATACCTAAAATTTGCCCCGTTGGTCCGGTTGACTAAGTGATGTGAACTCTTGAGATGATCTTAGGCAACTTTAAAGATTGTGAAATAATTTGACATTATACCTTTTTTTGTGGCCTACCTGTGAGTGTGTGAACCTCTTTTGAACACCCTTTGAGCCTTAACCTTTTCTTAGAACAAACTTAATGAAAACATAACCTTTCTTGATCCATTACCCATAATCCTAATGATTTGTGGTCTGTCTGAATAGCCAACTTAGGCCAAAAGCCTAAGTTTGAGTGTGATAAAAAGAAAAGGTGAATCAAGAAAATGCAAAGTAGTCCCTTTTGCCCATGTTTTGAGAAAAATAGAACCCCTCCATATAAAAAAAAGAGAGAGAAAAAGAAGAAAAGAATGAAAAAGAAATGAAAAAGAAAAAGTTGTGGAATAAAGTGTGAAAATGCAAAAAGAAATGGGGTTTCCAACAGTCCCTGGAAAGTAAATAATGGGATGACTTGTGAGCACAAATAAAAATGATGAAGTAAAGGAAAGGAAGTTTTGTTCACACCATATTTCATGATGACTATAACGATTGAGCCTAAATGACCATACCTTTCCACTCAGCCCCATTACAAACCTTGAAAAGACCTTTTTGATCTTGAGTGAGCTGAAGCAAGTGTTGATTGGAAAATACGGGTAAACCTATGGGTGGAATCATGCATCGTGTTCCTCTTTGTGAGTGTGAGCGTTGCATTTGATTCCGGAGCTATAAATTGTGATCCATTGTGTCTGAATATGGAATCATTTTTTGTGTGAGGGTCTTTGAATACCTTTGTTGAGCTTGAAATTGCATTTGAAACAAGTATTGTGAGCTTGAAATTCTTTGATATTGGTGAGTCACAACTTGACTCTTTGAGTGCACAATTGATCATTACATGAGTAAGCTGAGTCTTCTTGTGTGCATTCATGATTGAGTCTTGTGTAGCACTATTTGAGACATCATTTTTGAATTGCTGAACTAGGGTTTTACTAGAGGACAAGCAAAAGTTTAAGTTGGGGGTGTTGATGAGTCCATGATTTGGACTCATTTAGGACTTTATTTTTAATAGATTTAGTGTCCTCAAATGCATATTTTGTGTCAATAACTAATGAAATCCTTGAATTTCAGGTATTTGGATTGAGGAACAAAGCTGGACACTATTTAACAAAAAGGAACAAGGCAGCTGAAAGAACAAAGAAAAGAGAGCCTGAAGAACGCCTAATCCATTAGGCAAATTGCCGAATGGCCATTGTCTCATCTAATGTTCAAGTGTGCCAAGCCCTGAAGGATAAAATCAAGTCGACGATTGAAAGGAGTAGTCGTCGAACGGTTCCGCGATGTAGTGCCATATCACCCAAAGTACAAAACCTGAAGATGCTGAAGGCCAACGTAAAAAGACGATGAAATTAACCAAAGGGCGGATCACCGAGTGGATCGGCGTTCCCGACTTATTGCGCCGAATGGTCCTTCGCAACACAATTTTGACAACTATAAATACTTGTTTAAATTTTTAGCTTAGTATCTGATCTTTTGTTGAATCATATTATTATTCAGTTTTTAAAGTTTAGAGCTGAGAACTGAATAGGGAGACAATTTTTCCTTAGCTTTGAAAATTTGAAGATTTCCATTTCTAAGAAATTGGAAGTGGGTGTTCGAGATTCTTCTTCTTAGACATTAGTAAATACTATATCAATCCTACCCAGTTGATGGAAACACAACTTGGTAACGATTTTTACCTTTTTACTATATCTAGCTAAAACCCCAATTCCTCGGGTGTGATTATGTGATTATGGGTTGATTTAACTGCTAGGTATTGTTAATTGATAGTTTATTTGCTGTTTAAGAGTGATTTCGTTCAATAATTGTGGTTGAATTTAATGGGTTGTAGTTGCAAATACAATCTTAACTTCGTGTTTTTGGCTTGCTCGAGAGAGAGGTTTTAAAACCAAAATTACTGAATTCATGGTCTGTGGGTATTGGGTTGTCATGGGTTCAGCTCGAGAGAGTGAATCCTAAACCCTTTTCCACACATTCAGCTTGAGAGAGTGAATGGACTAAAGCGAAGACTGTGCTTCATTACTGCTTATTGGTGTTCGAGAGAAACCAATTTGATTCGGGGTAAATTGTTCGAGAGAAAGTTTATCCCCCCTAAAGTCTAGCTTATTCACTGATTTGCAGCTGTTTACTATTAATTGCAATTACTCGGTTGTTTACCTTAACCCATAATCCAATCACATCCCAAGAATCCCATCTCCATATTCGTATTTTCGTGTTATTTGTTGTTTTAGTTGATAATTGAATATAAAACCCCCCTTTGATATTTGACACTTGTGTCACCCCAAACTTGAATTATGTTTTTCTTCGTAAATGTTTTTAGCTATGATTGACTTGAGCATATTTATGCTTTTTTTATTGATTCTTGATTACGAACCACTTCTTTGGGACTCGACCCCAACTCACATAGTTGGGTTATATTACTATTGAACGATCGCTGACACTTAGTATTGGATGAAGTGTCCTTGATAGCGTTCTTATCAGACCATCTTAACCCTCAATGTGGCCACCTCAGCCTTAGGGGTGTCCAAGGCATATGAACTACCCTTAGTCTTCTCCAAAACTGCTATCCTCATAGTAAAAATATATAACCTTAGAGTGTGGCCCTCAATCGTCTCCTCACACTTGACCACCCGCTCAGTTAGAGGAAATAAGGTATTCACGATATCCTGGTAAGTGAGCCAGGGCAAGTCTTTCTCAACCCGGGTCTCTCTAACATTAGCTGACCGGGAAAGACTGCCCACCTGGTATATAAGGGCCAGATTCAAGAGAGGACGGGCAATAAGAGAAGGGGGAGGCCTCGCACTAGTAGCTATCACAGAAACAAAAGGTGCATATGTAGTGGGGGGGGGATTAGAAATACTAGTAACAAAAGAAGGAGTATGAATACCTGTCTGCTACACAGAAGGAGCTGGTGTGTTTGTCCCAAGAGTCAATGTGGCAAGATCAACCAATTGAGTGGAGTCTGGCAGCAGTGGCTTCTTCCAAGCTGCATTATCTCTTAAAAACCCGGTCTCGATCCTTCGAATATCACTAGAGGAAACTAGAATGATCATGACATCGATTTTTGCTCTGAAAGGGACTCCAACTTTCTCGCAAAGCTGGGTAATGAGCACTAAGAAGGGCAGAGAGGTTTGCTCATGTCTAGATCGCAGTAATATTTCTTTCTCAATAATCTCTCCCATATTAATCTTCTCCCTCTCAGTGATGGATCCCACTATCGTGGCCTTTGAATTCTTGAGTATAGACTCATTTTGGGAAGGCATCACATTGCTATTGATAAAACCAAACCAGTACCTTGCCAGTATGCTTAGGTCTTTCTTTTCAATCTTGGAACCTTGACCCCCCAACCAAAACGGTGCAGACTCAACTGATATTAGAGGGGCTAGCGAATGGTGTGGCCATCCGAGGATTATATTCGTCACTCAGATTGTCCTGGGTGCCTAGTATATCATTAATCGAAGTTCCATGACACTGTAGCATCTTTCCTTATATTTTTATTTTGTCCACTTTCTTCCACACAATTCCTTTCCTTTTCTTTGGCAATGCTTTAGCATAGGCATCATAGAACTCACGTACTTACTTGGGTATGTATGGTTGCCTAACTCTTGTGAATTGTTTGAAATTTTGGAATTTATTGCGCTCCATATTGCCGGTACTTACTCATAACCCCATAAGTAGAAAGTTGGCGCTCCTCCAAAATAGTGCGTTCCCCATCCGCCTTGAGCCTATTCAAAGCTCTTAGAGCTAAAATTGGGAGAACACGCGAAGTTTGCTTTGGGTCTTATGCCGGTTAAACCAACTTTTAGCGGATATTCACCTGCTTCTTGGCACTATACTTCTGCTCTTTTTTACCCCTGTTTGTAGGTATTTTAGCATTGGGAGTCCCAGAAGGCTCATTGATTGAAAGGCTTTTTTTTTCTTTTGAGGAGGAGGATGAGACTCCCCGTCTGATTCAATATCGAATTTAACCACATTCTAACCATTTGTTCTCGACATTTCCTACAAGGTACATTCAGTGTTTTGTTGAGTACCACCTTGTTCCCCTTTCAAGCCTTCAATTTTTTTCTTGGTATTGTCTCCTTTGGCGATGGTCAACACCTTCGCCTTTCTCAATCGATGAGTCGCCTTTTTATTTGGAATTCGCCGACCTGCCTCAATTAATTCAAGTGTTGTGCACTATCAATTTGGGTGAGGTCATACCCATTAGGTGATCCACCTTTCTTGTTTGGCAATCAACAATGTGGAGTTTTCACTACTTTTTATATTTTTGGCCAATCTTTCAAACATTCATCCTTGCCTTGTCCTTAGCCTTTATAGCTGCAAATCATCATAATATCATAATAATAGGACATAATTAGGCATTGAGGACACTAATTGTTAAGCTAAATAGTCCTCAAATGAGTGTAAATCTACCACACATCAACATCCATAACTTAAACTTTTTTCTTGTTCTCAAGTAAATCAAGAACACAATCAACTCAACAAGGGTGTCTACAACAGTACTCAATGAGAGCTAACATGAAAGCATCATAACAAGACTATTCTCAAAAACATGCTACGCTCAATCACGATTAAGAAGCTTCAAATGATGACTAGCCGGTCTCAACACAAGCTCTCGCTCATTATAGCGTCTTTTTTAATTCATGACCATATTTCAACTAATTCATTCAAGTGCCCTCACATCAAGAACGATTCCATGCTCTCACAAAGTAAATCAACAATCAAATAAGGAATCAATGCAACTCCCTCTCTCTCAAAGAGAAATACATGCAAGGTTCATCCCATAATTTTACTCATATTTTTCAATCATCACACAACCTCGTTCATGCAAGATCTCACAAGTCTTTTAGGCTTGTAATAGGGCTGAGGGTTAAGGTATGCGAATTTTAGCTAAGTGACTTCACCTTTTCAAAGCATTGTAGCAATCATCTTCACCTCTCCTCAAGTTCTTTTAATTCTTTTTCATTTGAGAACTCAAACTTTGACTTATCAATCACTTTATTTGGAATCCCCTTTATTTCACCAACTTCTCTTTTTCATTTCAATTTTTCAAATGGTATTCATTACAATGTCATATTTTTTTTTAATATGGAGGGGTTCCTTCTTTTTGTGACCAATTTCAAAGTGGAGTCTCATTCATCTTGCTCTCCTTTCACTTGGATTTTTTTCCTCCTTCCTTTCAACACCCCAACATAGGCTTTTGGCCTAAGTTGTCAATTCAAACAAACCAAAGCTTCAGAAAGGATTTTTGGGTGAGAAGAATTTGGCTCAAGAGGTTTCAATGTGGTTTGTCAAAGAATGGTTTAGGCTCAAATGATGCCAAAATGGGTGCACATCCTCACAAGGTAGTCACACGGACATGGAAATTTGGGTTCCATCTCAAAATAGTCGCCCAAGATCATACCTTAGACTTACCAAGGTTAAGACAATTAGACTAACAAAGAAAATTTTAGGATTCAACACACATACTTTCAAGTGAAACCTCACCACACATCTTATCAGCTTGTTTTGGCCAACATCAAAACCTCCGGCAGGTTGTTTGGGATTTGTTCGGAACCACGAGAATGCAAACGAGTTATGCTACCCTATACGACGATATTCCAAACTCAACAAAGGCATCGATACTTCCAAACTCAACAAAGGCATCGATACTTCCATACGACGCCTTCTCGACAAAAAGTTGATCCCACACCAAAACTCCATTTTTCGCCAAAATCCACAAGAGGCTTGAAATTAACTAAGGAGCCTCAGAATCCACATGAAGATTCATCCTAGAGAAAACTTGACATTTTTTAGCGAAGCATGCTGATGGAATTCTCATTTAAAGATGTTTACGAATAATGATTACCAAAGATAAAGTCAGGGCAAAGCTTAAAAGCTACAATTCCTAATGGCACAAACTTGCACAAAAAGCCTCGGGACCCAATCCGAACATGCAACTAATATGATCCTTTTGGAGCTGATGAAACCCAAATTGAATTCTGAGGCCGTCTTCTTGATTTTTTTTATCAAAATCAACCATTCAAGGTTTAAAAGCTTCAAAATAAAAACCAAATGAACGACCACGTGACCGAGCTATCAGTCCCAGCAAGTCATAAATGACTTGGGGTCGCTATACGAATGCTCTAAAAATGAAAAGAAGGCATAAACATAGAAATAACTTAGAGGGCCATTTAAGTAAATTTCATCAAGTCCTCACTATTGAGTCTTACCCATCTCCATTAACCTTTTCCATGTAAAAATGTAGCTCAATCAATGTTTGCAACAACTGATTTTATATTAAAACTTTAAGAACACAATAAATCTATAGAATACAATCAATATTAGAGCCGAATAATCAATCCCAGTTCGGGGTTTTACACTCCTATCTAACACATACCCTTATATAAGGATTTAGCTACACATAAAATATAAAATGGAGACAATACCCATAAGAAAAGCTCGATTCCAAGAAAATTTGGTAAGTAAAACTTGAATTCGAAGCTTGAATTTGCACAAATATGAGGTTTCTTCCTTTCTAGCAACAAAATTCTTACTACTTTTCTCTACTCTATATTATCTATATGTCATAATAATTTCTATATACATATATTTGTTGCCCTATTTGGAAATAAGATAAGGTACATAATTGCACAAATCTCTATTCTATCCCAGGAACATTCAAAAGGATGTTATTTCTTAAAATTACTTTTTTATTCTTCATCTTCTATCCTTTGATCTTGCACTGGACTGCAAAGACGCTGAACAGAGAGAGCACCAACCGCCTCCTTGCATCAACCTTTAGTTCTAACAGGAGCATGTGCATTGGGATTGTGGAATTCCAATCAATCTATGTACGACAAAAATTGAACACTGGTATTGAGACAATATTGCTCTATTCAAGCCAACGTTTAATCGGTGAGATTCCTGTTGGCTTGTGCGGAATGCATTTTCCGTCACTAGTGTGCTTCATTGCTTTTTGGCTTCAAATCTATTAAACTTGCATTTTCAAAGGAATGACTACATCTAAGAGAAATAGGGCCTAAAACCACTTCAATTAGCATTAAAACACAATAATATTTCACAAATTTAAGTCCAATGAGTCGGTAAATTACATACTCATCAAACCCCCAAACTTGAACTATTGCTTGTCCTTAATATAACTTAGCACTAAGCATAGGATCAAAGCTTATACATACCTAAGATACGATTTCCATAATTATATTAATAACTTGTAGTAATTAAGAACATAAGATTAAAAATTAAATGACTTAAAACAAGCACCACTCGTTATCGGTTCCATTATCATTCGCTAGGCAAATGTTTAAGCAAAATGTTTTTGCACAATTCTAGGACAATCAGTCTCTTGAAGAACAATTTTAAAGCATCTCAAGTAAATTGATCAACCTTCTTGATTTGCCTAAAGATTCACATGGATATGATGCTTTCATGTGGTTCAATTGAAATCAAGACATCACAATTCATATGAAGAATGCAATGCCACTAACACAAGATAGAATCCCACACTCACTTAAGAATATCAAATTAATTAAGGGATTAGAGATTATGAAATAACAATCAGTCTCACAAATTAGTTCAAGGATGTACACATTGACCCATAGTCTTTCCTTATATGTAGATCATCACTAATGTAGATTGAAAAGACTCGAAATCCCCAAGGACTTGGAGGTTTTGCTTAGTGTTGGGTAAAATAAAGGATATCATTTAGTCAAGTGACTTATGTGGCTCCCTAATGCTTTCATTTCAATTGAGCTTTCCGCTCATATTTTTTTATTTTGCTTTCAACCTTATTTTTCTCTTGTTTTAGCTTCCATTTTTTTTCACCTTCTGGTATGTTCATACAATGAGTTAACACCCACAACTTTTTTTCTCGTCATTCAAGGGTTTTTCATCACTTCTCAATTTATAAGCTCATGGTGCTCTTGTCCAATTAGCTCAAACCTTATCATTTCATTTTTTGCACGAACCCCTAACCTAGGTTTTGGCCTATATTTCAACTTTGTTCTCCTTTTCTCATCCGGGGGGCGCC
>JAJOOD010018381.1:0-21461 GCA_029582525.1 Solanum tacnaense
TCCAGCCTGTATTTTGTGGTGCTTATGGACGGAGAGGAACAAAAGATGTTTTGATGGCACCCCAACTCCCATCTCTACCTTTAAAGCAAGATGTTTGAATACTCTTTTTGGTTGGGTTAATCTCTCTCCTGTACTTGGTGTCGATTCTTTCCTAGAATTTATCAGCTCCATAGATCTCTGCTGTTAGCTGTTTAGATAGCTTTTTTTGCCTTTTTGGGAGCTGATATTTCTTTCTTTTGTAATCTGTGCATCTGCTTGATGCTTTGTTAATGACATCCTTCTTACTTCATCAAAAAAAAAAAAAAAATATTTCGTAGGGACCTCACTTGTGGCAAATCTGTCATAATATTTACGGGCCAAATTGTGCCCACCTCCCCAATTCTATGAGTGGATGTGATGGTCAAGTTGGCCATTGAAACAGTTGTCCTAACTCTTATTCTCCTTCCCCGAACTCCTAATATTTCGGAGAAATAGATGTATTATTATTATTATTTGAAAATACAACATTGGAACAACTGCAGTTTGGTTCACAAATGTTATCCCTGCAAACAATTTAGAGCAATTTTGACAATTTTGGTTCCTCAAAAAACACAATTGCCAAATTACTACACAACTTTCTTCCAACAATAAAGTTACAGCAAAAAAAGAAGGTATTTTCCCTACTGTAATGGCTTCAGATGGTGCTCAAACAAAGATGCCATCTCAATCTGAAAACATTAGCACAAACAATATAAGTTCAAATTTCAAGCTCAATGAACTACAATTCTAAGAAAACCAAAGCTATCTGAACTTTGAACATTATTTTTTTGGACATACGGTGGTGTCCGGACCAACTTGGGAGCACCTCAATTACCCACCTTGTACCTTCTACCTCCCACCAACACTAGGTAATTATGTCCCACAAAAGATTTAGGTAGATCGGAAGAAATCACTTAGGGGTCGTTTGGTAGCTGGTTAGAGTTATGCAGATATTAGTAATAGATGGATAAGTTATGAAGGAATATATGTATTATTTTATGCAGGGTTGAGTTATTTGACCTTCTATCCTGCATAAAATAATACATAGATTCACTCATAACTTATACATGTATTAGTTATGTGGATTTCTACATTGCAAACCAAACACGAATTAATACTATACATGAATAACTTACCTCCAACTACCAAACACAACATTACTTATGCAAGACTTATTGGTATCTCTGCTAGTATTTGAACCCTAGGATTTGAGGGTTAATCTTTTGTGGTTTTTACCCCACGCCATTGATCACTAGAACACATCGTGAGTTCCTATTTGAACTTGGGAAATATATTTCAAACTACACTTACCAAACTATTATAGTAAGTTAACACCTTAACAAACTAAATCGATTGAAAATCTGTCTGACCTAAAAGTTGAAGTTTTGCATGGAACAGAAGATATTAAAAGAATTGTTAACTAGTTATTTCACTTTTTTCCAGGCTAGTTTCCTGTTAAACTGGCATTGGGTTTGTCTTTTTTAAAAGCACCATATAACAAGGCAAGCAATTTCAGCAAAAATTAGACAAGATTGACAACTTGTTAATGACAATATGAAATGCCACACAGTTACAGACAGGCAACTTACGGCTGTCAATGCTGCTTCAGCACCTTTATTCCCAGCCTTCCCACCAACACGGTCGAAAGCCTGCAACATTATAGGCTTTCTATCATATGATATACTACCACACACCATAACGACGCTGATAGAGAGAATAATACAGGGAGGGGAGACTTAGATGGGTTATGATCAGCAGTCCAACAAGCCAAGAAGAATGTGTAGAGATATGAATAGATAAAAGAGGCGGTAAATTATTATAGTGATCCACAGAAATTAACAGTTAATAGCAGCAGAACTTAGGTTTGTTCAACTTCTTTTTCTCCCAAAACATTTAGGCTACTTGGATAAACAAGGTGCATATTAGATAAAGTTGGAAATATGATATCCTACCGACCATAAAACCGTTAAAGTACCACATATAGAGGGTAAAATGAAAGATGGTTGCCGAACATGGTCAAGTCATGTCCCACGTAGTCTTCTAGATCAATTGGTCAATAGGTGTGACAATCAACAACAACAATGACATATGCAGTGTAATCCCACAAGTGTGGTCTGGGGAGGGTAGAGTGCACACAAACCTTACTCCTCCTACCTTGGGAGGTAGAGAGGTTGTTCTGATATACCCTCCGCTAAAGGAATAACATATCAAAGCATACCAAAAAATGAAATAAAAGAAGTGAAGAAATCATGACAAAATACTAAAGAAAGCATGACAAAGCATTTTGAAAAAAAAAGAACAGTAACAACAAAGTTATGCGATAATTGAAGTACAAGAGACAATAGACAGTAACAGGAATTTAAGGACAAGAAACTACATGAGAAATACTACGACTACTAGTATAGAAGGATAAGCGAGACAGTAGATAGGTGTGACAATAAAATGATTAAAGGTGAAGCTCCAAGCTTTGGTAATTTACTTTAAAGCTATTTTTTCTGTTGATAAAGTTAAAGCTATAAATGTTTGTTGGGAAACATTAGTAAAAGGTCATATTTCTTGTAATTATGTCCAGGATTTAACTTGTCTGATTGAAGTTTGAAATAAAGACAAAAGGTATGATAGGTTACTGCAAAATCACTATAACAATTAGTGGCTACTATAAATATAATCCTACTAATATGCTTGTGAAAAAAAGGAACTGATAGCTTAGCAAAATTACCTGTTCCAAGGTATCACATGTCAGGACACCAAATATGCAAGGAGTACCTGCAACTCATTAAATTACGAAGATTTTAATTTTCATCAGCTAATGCAAAAATAAACTGAAAAGGCAGCAGCTAATAATGACTATAGAATAGCTTACAAATTTAAAGTAGCTGTAGTTATTAGAGGATTTGATAAAGATGTAGAATTGGCTATTGCATTATAGTCCTTAACAAAAGACCAATCTTCTAATAATTAACAAAGAGTGACAAAAGTGCAGATGTATCTTTTCTTCTTGTACTGCAATGGATTAGAGAAGAAGGAAAAACATTAAGTGTGACAGGAGTGAACCAATTGGGAAACGGTAATACTCTAAGATGACTCAACCATTTACCTTCTTGTCTTTAATTTTCATGCGTAAAGTGAGATTTCTGTGTTTTTGACACGTGAGAACTTGCTAGCACAGTAACTCAAAATAGATACACTGTATTAGAGGTCAAGTTGAAAGTTTTCAGAAAACTCCCTATTGTTATACAATTACTTAAACATTACATCTCACACCATGAAACACTAACCATTTTGTAATGTTAAGTTGTTTAACGCCTTTAATAAATAATAATACAACATTTAAAACTTCCAAGAATCATGTGGTTCTCAATTCTGAATAAGTAAATTAAACAATGTGGTTTTTCGCTTGACAAGTACAGTCATACATAAATTCCTAGATTTTTAACAGGTCACACGCCCCAATAGTTAACGACATACTTTTCTCTTACCACTGTTCATAAATACTCAATTCCTTTTTTCATACTAAAACTAAGCAATACATAAAAATAAGAAAAAATGGTACTCTTTCATAGACCCAAATTTTGAAACCAGAGAAAGAAAAATAATCTGCAACTCACTGTTTGACACAGATGGCATTAGAATAAATACACACGGACTTACCAACTCTTACTCGGACACCCAAAGTCATATTACATTGCAAATGCGAAGGAGTCTGTTAACCCTCTTAAAAGAAAGGATAAGAAACTCAAATTATGCTCCGAGTAACAGAGAGAGAATCACCTAGGAGTGAAGGAACACGAATAATAAGGGTAGGGACCAGTTGTGGGGGGACATGATATCTAGGATATGCCATTTCCATATCTCATGGAGATTAACATACCACGGGAAGCGCTAATAATGCTCAAGAATTGTACCTTTCAAAAAATTATGCTCAAAATTTTAAAAATATAATTAGAAAATACTGCGAGACTGACAATGCAAAAAATAGGCCACTTACCTGAATTTAAACCTGCTGAAAGTACTCCAGATGTGGCAGCATTAACCACGGCATCATAATGGGAGGTATCACCTCTAATCTACTGGCCACAAAACACACAGAAAAAGAGAAAATTAAAAGATAATAATCCACACAAAACAAGAAGCAACAAAATTAACTTCCGAACACCTGTGGAAAATATTAGTCATGTCAGGATTTAGATAAGAGACAAAAACCAGAAAGATGGATCGTTTAAGTTATAGGAATAACTACTGACATAGCAGGTATTTCTCTGTTGGTCTTAGCTCTGATATTCTGATCTTAGCTTTATATCGCCATCTTTTTCAATTAGAACGCCTAATACTTTTGACTAGAAAGATAATACATCCTAAAAAAAGAAAAAATCAGAAAACACTGACCAAGACAAATCATTTCATTCAAATAGAGCAGATTCTGATAGATCTTTCATTTCCAACATCATTACAACCCAAAAACCACAAAAGAGTATCAATTTGATGAATCCAAGTAACATAAACTTCAATAAGGAATTTAATCTCAATACCTTTCTTACATATATTATTTTACTTATCTATTTCTAACTTTTTTGGGACTGAGGTGTCATAGTTGTTGTTGTATCAAAAGTAGTCCTATAATATGTCATCCTTGATAGAGTTTTGTTTCATATTCCATTAATTTTTTCATTGATGGAGTAAGGGTTGTAACAAAGCACGATCTTCTCATCAGGAAGAAAGGACACATTCACTACTGTTCTCATCAATCCTATTTGTTTACCTCTGAAATTCATTTGAATCAAGCTCAATATGAAAATTGATAGTCCTGTAAGACATAAGCTAGCTGAAAAACTAAAAGAAAACTATCCGCAACACTCATATTTTCACAGTCGTATAACCAAAAGGACCATCAAAAGAAACAATTGAAGGAAGCAAGAACAGAACAAGAAGTTATACAAAGCAACGTCAAGATCTGAAAGAAGCTCACCACAGCACCGATACACAATATTGATTGATACTTTCTTGACTTGCCAAGTTGCTGTGCGACAACACCAATTTCAAAACTACCAGGAACCCACACAACCTGCACACGACACATTATGAGGAAAAGACAAATGATGCCTTGAAATGGAAGACACTACTGATCATGCCTAAACTCTGCCTCAAGTCTATGATACAACATATTCTAAAACAAAAATACCATTATGACGTGTTTTTTTCTTTATAAATGAGTAATATTTGGTATTCATGCTCTAACATGGCACATCATGGAAAAGTTTTACATGATGAAGATTGGATCTTAAGAAGTATTTACTACAAAAGTTCATGGAACCACACAACTTAACTTTCTTTTTCTGAGGGGGTGTATGTTCAAATGCACCAATGTTAATGGCATATTAAAGTGATCAGTGTTTTTCTTTCCCCTTCACTTTGGATTTGCTGTAGTTTTAATTGTTGATCTAACGTATTAATCTTCAACGTGAGCTCAACCAGTGACTTTCTTCCTTTCATCCTCACTCCCGGCATATTTATATTGAAGGAAAAGATAATCAGAAGGTTTTAAAAAGAGTGATGGACCAGAAATAACGGAGAAGAAAGACCAAAATACATAGACATATAATTCATGAAGAAATTATTATCTAACAGTGCCTCGGTCTACATGTTATAATCAATTAATCATATAATTTTTTGAGACGGTAGCAAGAACAAAAGACACATACATCAATGTCTTCTTCTCTAACTGAGTAACTCTTGAAAGTGTTCAAAGCTCCCTCCAAAAGCTTCTTGGTGATCAGATCATTAAAACGTGACACCACCTTTAGAACCAAAAAGGGCAATCAATTTTCAATAATACAGAAAAGAACCAACAGAAGTTGAAATATTGAAGCTATAACAAAGTCAACAGCAATATGACTTTAAGTCAAACCAAACACACGAAAGAGCAACAGAATAAGTTCATTAGCTTGCTACAATCATGCAGAGAGATAAAATTCCCAATGTTTGAGACAAAATGGCCAACATCTTGATATCCTTTCTAGAGAATAAATGGATGGCAATTTATAGCTATATTGACTATACCTTCACCTATGATATAATCTATTCTCGCTGTTAAAGATCCTTACATTAATAAAATACCCCCTGAGACCCAATTTTTCTGGCAGTGTTTATGGGACACAGAGTTTAAGGAAAGAAAAGAAAGACCTTTGACACATAAGCTAAATAAACATAAAAATGCCAAAATATCCTACTAACAAAGTTACTTCCTCTGTTTCATTTTATGTAAATTGTTTTACTGGTCATGGAGTTTAAGAAAAAGAAAACGTTTAGAGGTCTTAAAATAATCCATGAAATTTATGTGGCAATAAAATCAGGATATCAAGGATAAAAGACGGAAAGTTAGAAATTAAATAGGTCATTTTTTAAACATACAAAAAAGGAAAGAGCGTCACAAATGGAGCAGATGGAGGACTTTTTTACATCCAACTCATTGTTCATCTTTTTTTATTTTTTAATCCTTTCTTTTGTATTCTAACGATTTCATTTGCCATCCATTTTTCAATCACCACAACATCCTTTCAAAAGAGGATAGCTTTTTCTCAAAAAAAGTTGAATTTATGTTTGCATTGTGAGTCATGATGATGGTAGAATAAGAATGGAAGAATTAAATAGTTTCCAAATCCAGGAAAGCATCAATCTTTTCCGTCCGGTCAAAGAGGAAATAGTAGGGTAAAAAGATACGAAGAGATTACTAAAATGTAACAATAAGCAAGCAACTATTGGGAGAGTAACCAAAGAAAATCAGATATGTAATAAAAAGGTCAATCTGGTGCACTAAGCTCCCGCTAAGCGCAAGGAACGAATAAGAGCCTTCCCAACATGACATCTCCAATAGCATGATTTTACTTCGTTTTCCCCTTCATAAGTCATCAAATTTGGTGTTTTTTGATCCCTACTGTAAGCAGCCTAACCAATAGGTAATTCTCCCTCCATTCCTACTTTCTTTTTTATTCCATTTATAAAAGAATGTTTCTTTCCTCTTTTTGGCAACTATTTAATTTCAACTTTTCACATTACATACTTGATCACAAGATTCAAAAATTTCTTTACTTTCTTAAACTCTGTTCAAGTCAAAACCAGACAAACAAATTGAAACAGAGGATAGTAATGGAGAACAAATACAGGGTAAAAAGAGAAACACACTCACAATAGCAAACCGATGTCCCTGAGCAGAAATAAGAGAACCAGCCAACTCCCGAACAGCTGATGTTTGAACAAAATCCCCACGGTCACATTGTTGTCTCTCAATTGCACATCCAAAACCTAATCAATTGAGCAAACAAATTCACAAATTTGAAACAACCCCAAAAAATGGAATTAAGTTTTTTTTTTAAAAATGGTACTAACCTTGAGATTGAGTGAATGAGAGAGCAGCAGTTGATTTGGGAATGCTTAGGGATAAGAAGGGACGATGACTATGAAGCTGCTGCAAGTATGGAGTATTTACGAAATTTGATTGAGGACGAACAACAACACTGAATTCTACAAATGCCGTAGTTGCCATTTCTCCTCACTCTTTGGAACTGCCATGTTTACAAAGTAGAGAATTTTATTGCTTTCACCAAATTGCTTGGATTGGATGTATCTACTATGAAAAGGAACACAAAGGAAAGGGATTGAAGTTTAAACTTTAAACAGAGGGGGGAAAAGGTGAGGAAGAGATATTAATGGTGATTGATGACTACAAGAGGAGTAGATGAGATTGTAGCCAACCCTATGGGTATGTTTGGTAATAAAAAAATGTTTTCCATGAAAAATATTTTTCGAAAACAACTTTCTAGTGCATGATTGGTAAATGAAAAATATTTTCTTATTTTTGGCTAAAGATTAGAAAATACTTTTTGGGAAAATAGTTTTTGACGTGAATCCTGATAATCAACTCCGATAATCATCTGGTACTTGATCTTGACACCCGATTTGGAACCTAATCCAACCATAGGGTTGTTTGGTATGACAGAAAATGTTTTTTTTGGAAAATAGGTAGATTCCTAACTTATTTTCTCATGTTTGGTTGTGTAACATCTCGCAATTTGAAATGGCTAGGAAGAAGCTAAGAACGGGAAATATTCAATTTTTGGAAATAATAAAAATCTGGAAATTTGTTTAAGTTAGGAAAAAGTTGAGTTTTGGCCAACTTCAAATAGCCATAACTTCTAGCTCAGGATGATTTAGAGGTACTTCCAGATATGGTAGGAAAGATTTTGGAATGATCTTTCCAATGCCGCTGAGTTTACGCAATTCCGAGTTCGTATGAGTGAGTTACGCCCATTCGAAGTTGGGCTATTCAAATAAGGAAATGTCCAATCCGGATATTTGAAAGGTATTTCAGTCATTTCCTTATCCAATTAATTTAGTTAGTTTAGTGAATTAATTAAGGGTCGAATCAGAGTGAGATCAGTTTAGTCAATTGGAAATTCACGCTAGGGCTTGGAGAAAAGAGAAAAGACGAGAAAGGAGAAGAAAAGCTTAAGGTTCGCCAAGAATGATCGATTTTGGTTGTGGATTCGCCAAGGAATTCATCATACAAGGTATGTGAGTCTTTCATAGCGTTGGGTTCAGTCACCCACGCGCCAAACATGTTTAGTTCAGCGAAATTCGTCCTAAAAGAGTTTGAAAAGTTGATGTTCTTGACTTGTATTCTTGAATTTGAATGTTGTTCTTGAATTGGGGTGAATTAAGGAGTTTCTGAGATCTTTGAGTCGAATTATAGAGTTGTTTTGAGTTAGGTTCTTGAGTCCATATGCTGGGTATCGGAATCTAAAATGAATTTGAGATCAATAGTCGAGTTTAGGTGAATTGGGGCTGTAAAACGGAGAAGGAAAAAGTCGACCGTGATCTGGCACGCAAGTCCACGTCGCGGACTTGCTCCCCCAGTGACCAAAAAGTTTCTCCGCGTCGCGGTTAAGACGCGGACTCCTCTGTCTCAAAATTTAATATCACGAGTAATTATTTAAAACACCTCTGCATCGCAGACTTGTTCCAAGACGGTGATTTCGTGACTTTTCTCATGTTTAGCTATTTAAGATCATTCCTAAACATCATGTGATCCTTCCTATCACAAATCAAAATCCTTGAATCCATAATTCAATTCAAGGACCAATTAAGAGTCAAGTCAAGAGCAGTTAAGATCAAAGTCTAGAGAAGTTCTTAAAGTTTTCCAAAAGTCTTTTGCAAACGTTTTAACTTTGTTTTAAGACTTATGTTTTGGGTTCAGTAAAGAGTAAAACATGAAGTTCATTTCTTCAAAAGTATATGGGGACTATGTATTCCCAAAGGGTTTAAAATGTTTTCACATTTAAACAAGAAAGGAAACCTCGATTTCCAAAGGGCCTTTGGGCTAGTTTTCAGAAAAGAGAAATCGCTTTATAAATGAAGCAAGAGGGGAAACTTTGATTTCTAAGATAGCCTTTGAGCTAAGTTTTTGAGCACTAATCTCAAATCACAGAAGAAGTATGTTTTTAAACATAAAGAGCTAGTATAATATTTTGGGAGTAGTATTGAGCACCGATATGGGGGAGCGTTCAGAGAACCCACAGCCCCCAGAAACCATGTAGCCATCATGGGTAGAAAATGGTCATATTTTTTAGATGAATCCTTTTTGCATAGACTAGTGGATCCACTTAGTAGTTCAGGTCTTATACTTGTGGCAAGGTATAGGATGCGCTGGCAGCGTGAGAAAGATCGATGTATCATCACTATAGCTCTTAAGTGATGGTTGTCGGTTAGAGAAACTCCCACAACAGTACTTTGTATTTTTACATACATCTCAGAGTTATTTGTATCTTTGCATACACACAGAGTTGACATCATGTTTTAAACAACTTTTCTTTATATTACACTTGTTTTAAACTACTTTATATTGAAATAAGTCAGTTATGTTGAGTGAGTTGAGCCAGGTAAGTTCTTCAGTTTCTTTTAGATTCTTTTCAAGCCTATGTTGTATTTAGCATTCCAACTCGCATACTCGTACATTCAATGTACTGATGCCAGTTGGCCTGCATCTTATTATGATGCAGACACATGTAACTAGGATCGACATTCGGCACATCGTTGATCCAGTGAGCAGTTCAGAGTCTGTTGGTGAGCCTCTTTGCACTCTAGAGGACTCCTTTTCATTGCTTTTAGTTTTAGTATTAGTTCATTAGGATGTCATGGGACTGTCCCGACATCCATCTCAGTTGTTTAGAGGCTTCATAGACAGACAGTCAGTTAGTTAATTCAGTTGTCTTTACTTTTCATTTCATATGTTAAAGACTTGAGTTTGTCTTAATGGCCAGTTGAGTGTTCCTTTGTAACATTCTAGTTACTTCATAAATGTGTATGTGATGAGTTAAGTCTTCCGCTGAGTTAGTAAGCCAGGCCAAGGGTTCGCTTGAGTCCAGCAATGGTCTTCGAGTGCCAGCCACGTCCAGGATGTAGGCTCGGGGTGTGACAAACTTGGTATCAGAGCACAGAGTTCAAGAGTCCTAGGGAGTCTATGAAGCCGTGTCTGTAGAGTCCTAGTTATCGATGTGAAGCGCACTATATCTATAATTAGGAGGCTGCAACACTTAGGAAAATTCTCACTTCTTTCACACTCATTTTGTGCGTTAGAGTTTGATCTCTAAAAAGTTTCCCTCTAATTCGTGCTTGCGCGTGTTTTTAGATAATCATGCCTCCATGAAGAACAGTCAGAGGTCATCCTGCTAGGAGAAATGTCGAAGAACAAGGGGTACCTAATGCACCAGAAGTGCAACCCTAAAGAGAGGTCACCAATGCTGAATTCGGTAAAGCTATCCGGATGTTATGTCAAGTTGTGACCCATCAAGATGGACAAAGAGATAATTGACAGGAAGTGGATGATACTTCAAAGATCCGTGAGTTTTTAAGGATGAACCCACCAAGCTTCACAGGTTCAAGTGTCACAGAGGATCCAAAGAACTTTGTTGAAGAACTTCAGAAATTTTTTGAGATTATGCATGTTGTAGATGATGAGAGGGTAGAACTAGCCGCATACCAAATGAAGGTTATCGCTAGAGTCTGGTACGACAAATGGAAAAAGAATAGGGCTGATGAAGCGCCAATAGTGAGTTGGGATGTGTTTGAGAGTGCTCTCATGGGACGTTTCTTTCCACGTGAGTTGCGAGACGCAAAGATAAGAGAGTTTCTCACCCTTAATCCGGAGTCTATGAGTGTTCATGAGTACAGTCTGAAGTTCACACAACTTTCCTGCTATGCCCCGGAGATGGTTGCTGACATAAGGAGTAGGATTAGTTTATTTGTTATTGGGTTGTCTCGTCAGTCAAGCAAGGAAGGCAAGGCAGCGATGTTGATAAGGGATATGGACATAGCAAGGCTAATGATCCATGTGCAACAAGTTGAGAAGGATAAGTTGAAGGATAGAGAAGAGTTTAAGAATAAGAGGGCTAAGAATAGGGAACGAGTTCAGGCAGCAAAAGAGTAGTGCGAACTGGTCTTCCTTCCAACAGAAACAAAAGGTACCTGCCCAATCATCTGCTAGTGCACTTGCACCTAAGAACAAAAGTGAGTACAATAGTTAGAGTTTCAGAGCTAAACCTGCTTATTCTCAAGGCAGTATGGCACAAAGGAGTAGTAAGCCTCCTGCATGTGCTAAGTGTGGCAGAAACCACTCACTCAGGTATTTGTCGTGAGGGCTCTATTGGTTGTTTCAAGTGTGGTCAGAATGGTCATTTTATGAGGGAGTGTCCTAAGAACATGCAAGGTAATGATATAGGGGCAATAGGGCCCAGCTTTCTTCAGTTGATCCACCAGACAGAGTTGCACCTCGAGGAGCTACTTCAGGTACTGGCTGGGAAACAAACCGCTTATATGCTATCAATAGTCACCAAGAGCAAGAGGATTCGCCAGATGTTGTCACTAGTATGATCCAAGTCTTTGACTTTACTGTTTATACTTTGCTAGGTCCAAAAGCGAGTTTGTCTTTTGTAACTCTTTATGTTGCTATGAATTTTGATGTTATTCCTGAGCAACTTAGTGAACCATTCAGTGTTTCTACACCTGTTGGTGAGTCCATTCTAGCAGAAAGAGTTTATCGTGATTGTCCCATTTTCGTTAATCACAAGAGTACCATGGCTGATTTAATTGAGTTAGACATGGTAGATTTTGATGTCATTCTTGGTATGGACTGGCTTCATATCTGTTATGCCTCAGTTGATTATAGAACTCGAGTTGTCAAGTTTCAGTTTCCAAATGAGCCAGTCTTAGAGTGGAAAAGCAGTTCAGCAGTGCCTAAGGGTTGTTTCATTTCGTACCTTAAGGCAATGAAGTTAGTTTCTAAGGGGTATGTCTATCACTTAGTCCGAGTTAATGACTCTAGTGTTGAGATACCTCATATTCAGTCAGTTTCAGTAGTAAGAGAGTTTCCAGAAGTCTTTCCAAATGATCTACCCGGAGTCCCTCATGAGAGAGAGATAGACTTTGGTATAGATGTTCTTCCAGATACCTGTCTATCTCTATTCCGCCATATAGAATGGCACCAACAGAGTTGAAATAGCTTAAAGAACAGTTAAATGATCTCTTAGATATGGGCTTTATTCGATCAAGTGTCTCACATTGGGGTGCTCCGATCTTATTTGTGAGAAAGAAAGATGGTTCCCTTAGGATGTGTATAGATTACCGTCAGTTGAACAAGGTTACCATCAAGAACAAGTATCGTCTTCCAAGGATTGATGATTTATTCGATCAACTTCAGAGTGCTTTTTGTTTTTCTAAGATTGACCTCAGATCTGGCTACCATCAGTTGAAAGTAAGGGAGTGTGATATTCCAAAGTCAACATTCAGGACCCGTTATGGTCACTATGAGTTTTTGGCCATGTCGTTCGGTTTGACCAATGCACCTGCATCGTTTATAGACCTTATGGATAGGGTTTTCAAACCTCATTTAGATATGTGTGTTATCGTCTTCATTGATGACATACTAATCTATTCAAGTAATGAAGAAGATCAAGCTAGCCATCTCAGAATAGTTCTTCAGACTTTGAAAGATAAGGAGTTGTATGCTAAGTTCTCGAAATGTGAGTTTTGGCTTAAGCCGGTGGCATTCTTGGGCCACATAGTTTCTGGTGATGGAATTAGAGTTGATACTCAGAAGATAGATGCAGTGCAGAGTTGTCCTAAACCCACATCTCCAATTGATATTAGGAGTTTCTTGGGTTTGGCTGTCTATTATAGGAGGTTCGTAGAAGGGTTTTGGTCTATTTTGTCCCCTTTGACCAAATTGACTAAGAAAACAGTTAAGTTTCAATGATCTGGAGCTTCTGAGAAAAGCTTTCATTAATTGAAAAAGAGGTTAACTACTGCCCCGGTATTGACCTTACCAGAAGGTACGCAAGGTTTCGTGGTGTATTGTGATACGTCTAGAGTTAGTTTGGGCTGTGTGTTAATGCAAAATGGCAAGGTTATAACTTATGCCTCCAGACAGTTGACAGTTCATGAGAAGAATTACCCAACCCATGACTTAGAGTTGGTTGCTGTAGTATTTGCTTTGAAAATATGGCGCAATTATCTTTATGGTGTTTATGTGGATGTGTTCACTGATCACAAGTCTTCAGTATGTGGTTAGTTAGAAAGAGCTTAATCTCAGACAGAGAAGGTGGTTAGAGTTACTCAAAGATTATGACATAAGTATTCTTTATCACCCAGGTAAGGCTAATGTTGTTGCTGATGCTTTAAGCATGTTGTCTATGGGTAGTACCACCCATTTTGAGGAAGATAAGAAAGAGTTAGCAAAAGAGGTGTATAGACTTGCACAACTAGGAGTTCGACTAATGGATTCCACAGAAGGAGGAGTGGTGGTGAGGTTGAATCATCATTAGTGTCAGAAGTAAAAGGCGAGCAAGACCAAGACCTATCTTGCTTGAATTGAAGGCAAATGTTCATAAGCAAAAAGTATTAGCTTTTGAACAAGGGGGAGATGGTGTGTTGAGACATCAAGGTAGGTTGTGTGTACCAATAGTGGATGGAACCCAAGAGAGGATCATGGAGGAAGCTCATAGCTCCAGATATTCCATTTATCCAGGTTCCACCAAGATGTACCGTGTCTTGAGAGAAGTCTATTGGTGGAATAGTATGAAGAAGAGATATCCACGTCTCTTCGAACCCAGAGAAATTCCAGATCAAGGTACTAATCCTTTCTTAGTATTTATTTATAAGTTGGCATGTTGTTCTGCATTTGCTTGTGGGTATTGGAACTGAATGTTGCATGTTACACCCTTAGCCTAGTAAGAGTAATCTCATTCAAGGACAAATGTTCCCAAGGGGGAGATATTGTAACATCTCGCAATTTGAAATGGCTAGGAAGAAGCTAAGAACTGGAAATATTCAATTTATGGAAATAATAAAAATCTGGAAATTTGTTTAAGTTAGGAAAAAGTTGAGTTTTGGCAAACTTCAAACAGCCATAACTTCTAGCTCGGGATGATTTAGAGGTACTTCTAGATATAGTAGGAAAGATCTTGGAATGGTCTTTCCAACGCCGCTGAGTTTGCACGATTCCGAGTTCGAATGTGTGAGTTACACCCATTCGAAATTGGGCTGTTCAAATAAGGAAATGTCCAATCCGGATTTTTGAAAGGTATTTCAGTCATTTCCTTATCCAATTAATTTAATTCGATTTAGTGAATTAATTAAGGGTCAAATCAGAATGAGATCGGTTTAGTCAATTGGAAATTCACGCTAGGGCTTAGAGAAAAGAGGATAAAGGAGAAGAAAAGCTCAAGGTTCGCCAAGAACGTTCGATTTTGGTTGTGGATTCACCAAGGAATTCATCATACAAGGTATGTGAGTAGTTTATAGCGTTGGATTCATTCACCCACGTGCCAAACATGTTTAGTTCAGCGAAATTCATCCTAAAAGAGTTTGAAAAGTTCATGTTCTTGACATGTATTCTTGAATTTGAATGTTGTTCTTGAATTGGGGTGAATTGAGGAGTTTCTGAGATCTTTGAGTCGAATTATAGAGTTGTTTTGAGTTAGGTTCTTAAGTCCATATGCTGGGTATCGGAATCTAAAATGAATTTGAGATCAATAGTCGAATTTAGGCGAATCGGGGCTGTAAAATGGAGAAGGAAAAAGTCGACCGTGATCTGGCACGCAAGTCCACGTCGCGGACTTGCTCCCCCAGTAACCAAATAGTTTCTCCACGTCATGGCTAAGACGCGGACTCCTCTGTCTCAAAATTTAATTTCATGAGTATTTATTTAAAACACCTCCGCGTCGCAGACTTGTTCCAAGACGGTGATTTCGTGACTTTTCTCATGTTTAGCTATTTAAGATCATTCCTAAACATCATGTGATCCTTCCTATCACAAATCAAAATCCTTGAATTCATAATTCAATTCAAGGACCAATTAAGAGTCAAGTCAAGAGCAGTTAAGATCAAAGTCTAGAGAAGTTCTTAAAGTTTTCCAAAAGTCTTTTGCAAACGTTTTAATTTTGTTTTAAGACTTAAGTTTTGAGTTCAGTAAAGAGTAAATCTTGAAGGTCATTTCTTCAAAAGTATATGGGGACTATGTATTCCCAAAGGGTTTAAAATGTTTTCACATTTAAACAAGAAAGGAAACCTCGATTTCTAAAGGGCCTTCAGGCTAGTGTTTAGAAAAGAGAAATCGCTTTATTAATGAAGCAAGAAGGGAAACTTTGATTTCCAAGGTAGCCTTTGAGCTAAGTTTTTGAGCACTAATATCAAATCACAGAAGAAGTATGTTTTTAAACATAAATAGCTAGTATCATATTTTGGGAGTAGTATTGAGCACCGATATGGGGGAGCATTCAGAGAACCCAGAGCCCCCATAAACCATATAGCCATCATGGGTAGAAAAGGGTCATACTTTTTAGATGAATCATTTTCGTGTAGACTAGTTGGTTCACTTACGAGTTCAGGTCTTATACATGTGGCAAGGTATAGGATGCGCTGGTAGCGTGAGGAAGATCGTTGTATCATCACTATAGCTCTTAAGTGATGGTTGTCGGTTAGAGAAACTCCCACAACAGTACTTTGTATTTTTACATACATCTCAGAGTTATTTGTATCTTTGCATACACACAGAGTTGACATCATGTTTTAAACATCTTTCTTTATATTGCACTTGTTTTAAACTGCTTTATATTGAAATAAGTCAGTTATGTTGAGTGAGTTGAGCTAGGTAAGTTATTCAATTTCTTTCAGATTCTTTTCAAGCCTATGTTGTATTTAGCATTCCAACTTGCATACTCGTACATTCAATGTACTGATCCCAATTGGTCTGCATCTTAATATGATGCGCAGACACATGTAACTAGGATCGACATTCGGCATATCGTTGATCCAATGAGCATTTCAGAGTCTGTTGGTGAGCCTCTTTGCATTCCAGAGGACTCATTTTCATTGCTTTCAATTTTAGTATTAGTTCATTAGGATGTCATGGGCCTATCCCGACATCTATCTCAGTTATTTAGAGGCTTCATAGACAGACAAACAATTAGTTAGTTAATTCAGTTGTCTTTACTTTTCATTTCATACGTTAAAGACTTGAGTTTGCCTTAATGGCTAGTTGAGTGTTCCTTTATAACATTCAAGTTACTTCATAGTGTGTATTTGATGAGTTAAGTCTTCCGCTAAGTTAGTAAGCCAGGACAAGAGTTCGCTTAAGGCCAACAATGGTCTTTGAGTGCCCGCCACATCCAGGGTGTAGGCTCGGGCCGTGACAGGTTGGTAAGTGGAAACTGGGTTTCGGAAAATATTTTCTAATGTAGGATTGTTGAATGAAAAACATTTTTTTAGAATATATTTTTTATTTTTGGCTATAGAGTAGAAAATACTTTTTAGAAAAATGGATTCTGATATGAAAATCAACTCCAATAATCGATTCAGTACCTGATCGCGACATCCGATTCGGAACATGATCCCTACTCCCGACACGGGACCTGACATTTGAACTGGAACCTGACCTTGACCATGACCCGAATTGGGATACAATCCCAAGACCAAACTCAAGACCTAACCCTTTAGAGACCTGACATTCGAACTGGAATATGATCCCGAGACCCAAACCTAAACCCAACTCGAGACCGACCTCAACCCGAGACTCGACTCTTAACCCGAATATCCAACTTTTAAAATGGAATCCAACACCGACATTCGACCAAAAACCTGACTCCAACCCTAACCCCGACCCGAAACCCCAAACCTCACTTAGAATCCAACACGACCCCAACCCGACCTTGACTGACACCTAACCTGAGACCCGACCAGAGAGTCGAACTTGAGACCCAAATCGAGACGCAAACTTGAGACCCGACCCCAACCCCGACCCGAGACCTGAACTTGTCTTAGAATCCAATACGACCTCGACCCGACCTTGACCTGACACCTAACCTGAAACCCAACCAGAGAATCAAACTCGAGACGCGAACTTGAGACCTGACCCTAACCTCAACCCGACACCTGACAGTCGATCCCGACTCGAGACCTAACCCAAATCCGAGACTCACCCGATCTGACCTCGACCTAACACCCAATTCGAGACCCGCTATGACCCCGACTTGAGACCCGACCCCGACTCGACACCAAACTCGAGACCCGATCCTAACCTTGACCCGAGACTCGATCCCGAACCAAGATCCGACCGCAACACCCAACCTCGACATCTAAACCTGAGACGTAACCCCGACCCTAACACCTCACTCGAGACTTGATCCAAGACTCGACCCTGACCCTGACTCTTGACCCGATCTCGACCACGAGACTGCACCCCGACCCGACACTTGACTATGTTAAACGTGTTTAATATATGTTACTTTTTATGTCCCAATTTATGTGATATAGATGGAATTTGGAAAATTAACTAACATTTTGATTTATTTTTAAATTTTGGGTTGTTGATTTATTGTAATTTATGGTACTTTTTAGATTATTTTAAAATAATATATGTCACTCCTTCTAATCTAATTTATGTAGCATCAATGTTTTCAAAAAGTTGTCGGGGTGAGCTCTGGAGTGGGGAGTACCAAAAAAATCCTCTAGAGCGTAAATTGAAGGCGTAGATTCATAGGGCATAAGTCCTAGAATTTGAGGCGTAAGCCTCTAGCATAAAAATGTAAGTCTTGAGCATAAAAATGTATGCTCTAGTCGTTAAACTTTTTTTAAAAAAAAATTAATCATATTTTTTATTATCGGTGTAATAATATTTATATTTTAAGTTATCATATTTTTTTAGGTTGTAGTGATTTTTTCTAACATGTATAAATAAATACTCATAGAAAATGACATTGTTATAAATAATTTTTATGATAATCGTGTCTGAAATTGATAGGATAGAGCTTTCATAACACTATGTTTCTGAGACAATTTTATTCATTTTTTGTCATTACTCTTATATTTTTAATCCTTCTTCTTCTTTAAAATATATACACAATAATTCGTGCAAATATTACCTGAGGGTGAGAAGGACTAGTTAATGTGAAGATGGATGATGATTTCATTTTAAAGATTATTTTGACTATTATCATTTTTTGTGTTGTTAATTGTTACCTTTCTCAAATAGTAATTATGATACTTTTTTTTCTATACTGTTGAATACTAATACCTTTTTCAAATGATAATTATAATATTTTTTTTCTATATTATTGGTTACTTATCAAAATTTATTTGTAAAATCATTGAAAGTTTTACTTTTATTTATGTTCATAGTAAAATCGAATATACATGAGATGTACGCGTTGTGGGACTTACACCCATGCATCGGGGCTTACGCCTAGTTTCGTGTAGTATAAAATGTCTCATCTCACGCCCTTGCCTTTTAAAACACTGTGTAGCACATATGGAATAAGAAGAGTCAATCAAATTTCTTATACAATTTTTAAATATTTTCAGTTGTTAATTATTGTGATTTACAGTACAAATTACGTAATTTTTAAGTGATAGATGTTATTTCATTTGTTCAAATTTAAGTGGCACCGATAGAATTTCGAGAGTCAACTATATCTTTTATATGTTGTTTTTTTTTTAAAATTGAGTTATTAATTATTGTGATTTATAGTACATTTTATTTAATTTCAAATGCATAAGGTACTTTTAAGAGTTGTGTGTTGGTAGCCTCTTACTAGATGATAAAAGTAAGTTGTTAGTTATTGTGATTTCTATTGTTTATTACGTAATTTTTAAATATATAATAAAATATTTAAATTTTTAATTATAATAACTTATGATATTTCTAATGCAATTTTTAAAATATAACAGATTAAAAAAAATAGCACGACAAATAAATTAAAATGAAATGGATACCAAATTTTTAATAGTTGGCCCCATGAAAACGAACATTTGAATTATAAAATTACCAAAGTCGTTGGATGATTGGATGTATTTGATTTGTTTTATGTATCTGATAAGTACTTGATGATTAGACGTATCTGATCTGTTCATTTTATATATCTAAACATTTCTTCTAAAATTAGTATTATATAATATGTTGGCATCCATGCTATAAGAAAACTAAACGATTTGGTTGGTTAAAGGTTAAAGGTTGAAGATTGAGTTATTTACCTAGAGAACTATGGATCAATTTCTATTAAATACATTAAATACATGTTTTTCCTTCTGATATTTTAGTGGAGCATCCATGTTCTAAAAATTCTAAATTTATCACTACGGTTAGTTAGGGTTGAAATTATAGATTTTTCATATCTATTAAAACTATTTATATACAATCCAAAATTAATCTCACAAAAAAGAGAACATAAATATCAATTTTAGAAAAACATTTGACATGTGGACATGTGGTATAGAGGGAGAGCTTAATAAGAGTTAATTAAACTACAAACTAGTAGTTGTACCTTTTGATTTGGAGATGGCATGCAGTCTTCACCTGTATGAATATTTGATTGTCTTTTTTGTTGTTGCATTTTTAATTCGTACCTTTAAAAATTGGATTTATAATTTTGTCTATTTTGGTACAATTTTGAATATATAATGAGCCATATTCATTACACCTAGCTCTCCCCAAAGAAACTATAAATGTTATAGAGTGAAATACATTGCACTTCTTGTAGTATGTTCATATGTTATGAGAAGAAATCTTCTCTATTAATGCTTGCCTAAGTACGCAAGAGGGAATAAATAAGGATATTTCATGAGTTGAAATATTATATGTAATTATTTTGTTTTTCTTTTTAGGGAAAAAAGATAAATATATTTCCGAACTATCGTAAATGGTATGCAAATACCCTCCATCATACTTTTGGGACATTGGTGTCCCTGCCATCCAAAAACTAGACATATATACCCTTTATACTAATGGACATACACGTGTCATAATCTTATCCACCGATCCGACATTTATCGACGGATAAGATTGTGCCACGTGTCCCTATTTAGTCTTCCGTTAGAGTGAAGGGCATATATGCTCTAGTTTTTGGACGGCAGGGGCACCAATGTCCCAAAAATATGACGGAGGGCATCTGCATACCATTTACGATAGTTCGGGGGTATATTTGTCTTTTTTCCCTACTTTTTATATGGGATAATAATCTTAAATATAAATGATAGAATAAAATAATTTTAAAATTAATTAATACCTTATTTCTAATATAATAAAATATAAATCAAATATATAATAATAAATAATATCAACATAGCTTATCTTCGGACCAAACAACCCCTTAATTATGAAGGTATTACTCCCTCCATTCCATTTTATATGTCATCCCTTTCTATAAATAATTGGTCCATAATACTTGTCATTTCATAAAATCAATGCATAAATTACCGTATTCTTCCTTTTTTACCCTTATGAGTTATTAGTCTTGAAAATATACATTTGACCAACTTAGAAAAGCTAAGTAAATTATTCATGTTCATTGGTTAAATTAATTAATCAAAATAAATTAATTCATATTCATTGATTGAAAACTTGAGTTCCAAAAAAAATAAAATAAGGGTAGAAAGGTAAAGTTACATTATTTCTTAATACAAGTGCAAAGTAAAAATGTGACATATAAAATGAGACGGAGGGAGTAGTAGTGAATAGGGATCACTCATCAAATTATACCATTTTTCGGTGCGGAACTGGTAGTTGAGGAATTCATAGAAGTGGTAGTGTGGTAGGTGGTAGTGTGGTAGGTGAGTAATTTATTTTAACCATTTTTATTATAATATTTTTTGTTAAGTGTCCTAATCTTGATATCTCTTTAATATTATTTTTTGGGGTTGCGGAATTCATGGTAAAATGTAATAATACCTATTGTAATATTCTTTTGATAGTTGTTTTAATATGAATATTTCTTTAATATTATTTATGATATATTCTAGATATAACATATCTTGGGTTCTTCGGTACATATATAAATTTTCCTCCATTAATTGTTCTAATAGTTTTATATTTTCCATAGATTCTATCCAATATTGTAAATATT